>JAFELO010001185.1:173216-189375 GCA_017140195.1 Eumaeus atala | reverse complement strand
TGAACCCCACCTAAACGCCAAGTTTTTTTCCGAATTTTATTTGACATTTCCCTATTTCAGACTTACTCAATTTGAAGCATGGAGAGATACACAATCCAACAACGTGTTAAAGTTATCCAGACTTATTATGAAAATGGGCGTTCAAATCAAAATACATATCGTGCACTCCGTGATTGGTTTGGTCAATTTGATCGTCCGAATGTGCGTACAATCGCAAAAGTCGTGGAAAAATTAGAGCATGGGTTCGTAGAAGATGTGAGCGCACCAGTGCATGCTCGTACAGCTCGTACCGCAGAAAATATTGCTGCTGTTCGCGATAGTGCGGCTGAAGAGCCGTCCACCTCAACTCGTCGTCGTGCCCAACAATTGCACCTCTCACGCGCGTCGTTGATGAACATTATGCATAAAGACTTGCATTTACACGCTTACAAGGTGCAATTGGCTCAAGAACTAAAGCCTCTTGACCATTCCAAACGTCGTGAACGGGCAGAATAGTGGCAAGAAGTGGCAACAGAGGATGATCAATTTTCGAAGAAAATCATCTTCAGTGATGAGGCACATTTTCACCTCAGTGGATTCGTCAATAAACAGAATTGCCGCATTTAGGCGAATGAGAATCCAAGAGTGATTGTCGAAAAACAAATGCACCCACAAAGAGTGACTGTTTGGTGGGGTTCATGGGCTGGCGGCATCATCGGGCCGTATTTTTTCCAAAATGAGGCCGGTCAGGCAGTTACTGTGAATGGTGTTCGCTATCGTAAGATGATAACGAACTTTTTATGGCCCGAATTGGAAGATATGGATGTGGACGATATGTGGTTTCAGCAGGACGGTGCCACTTGCCACACAGAAGAACGAAACAATGGCTCTTTTGCGCAACAAATTCAATCACGTAATGGCGATGTCAATTGGCCGCCAAGATCATGTGATTTGACACCGTTGGACTTTTTTCTTTGGGATTATTTGAAAGAAAAGGTGTACGTCGATAAGCCAGCAACAATTCAAGAGCTAAAGGATGAGATAATTCGGCACATTAACGGCATAGAACCTCCATTATGCCTCAGGGTCATCGAAAATTTGGACCATCGGATGGAGGTGTGCCGCCGTGGTCGCGGCGCCCATTTGGCCGTTATTTTGTTCCATACATAATTGAGTAATAGCAATGTAATAAATAAAATTACAATAATTTCCTAGATAGTTTGTATTTTATTCGAAATCAACATCGGCCATTGAAATTTAACCACCCTTTATAAGAAACAGTTTTAAAGTTTTTTTTCTTGTGGGAGACTAAGTCCGGGCCAATCTGTGATACGAATGATCGTCCTAAATAAACAAGTGTTTATTTAGTTGTTTACATTAAGAGGAAAAAGATAGTTAATTAATTATACTACTATGTAATATGTATTGTGGAAGTAATTCTATTATGCAGAAAAATAAGTTCAGTAAAATTGTATTATTTAACAGCTACGTCGCCATAATAGATTGTCAGTAAAGGAAAGGAAAAAAGGAACTATAAATAAATGATTTGCTACATTTAAGTCTAGTTTACAAAATGAGAAAGTGATGAATATGTTACAAAGCAGAATGCAAACGAGAAATGTAATAATTTTATTTATGGATACAGACATATTTAAAATTCATACAGAAATATTAAAAAAAAAAAATAATTAGTTTTAAAAAAAATTGTACTAGAAAAGAATGTATCATAGTTCATGAAATAAGTATAACATTTGAAAATAAATTTTAAAATTTTACTACAGATTTATCAGTGTTTCCTCCTGTCAACATTCCAATGAAAGCGTCGCAAGTATTCTCTAATCCCTCTGCTGGATCTACCGCCCTTAATGCTGACCGAATGTCAGCTGTTTCATAATTAATAGCTTTATCAAAGTCCAGCTCTTTCTCCGGGTATTTCAATTTGTCACCAGACACGACGAAACCAACAACTCCCTACCCTTTGATCTTTGCTTGTTGTATTACAATTATACCGTTTGCACCTGCCGCTCCTGCCACGACAACCGTTTCTCCAGATTTAGGTTTATATGTTTCTAAAAACCCATAAGAAGCTATTGCTCCAGGCTGACCAAAATCTCCTATACCTAATTAAGTTTCTTTTTTTATAGAATAAACCCCCAAACGAGTAATCGGAGCCTTTTTACGACTACCGACGCCCATGAACGTTCAGATAATTACTATGCCGACGCGTAGCCCTCCTTCCCCCCCAATGGGCCTCCGGCTACTTATAAACTGCACGAAACGCGACATTAAAGATGTCACTTTACGGTGGTATTATGTGAGCGAGAGGTAGATGTAGTGTCATGCACTATGCATAGCACTACTTCATCATATGCAGCATGGCACTACCTCTTCCTTTCTCAAGACTTAAAATTCTGTCCCAAGAATACAAGGTTGGCTATAGCTAATAGTTAACAGTAGAGCATTGACGATTTTTTATTTTTTTGTGGCATTATATATTTGTACCCCACAAACGAGCAATCAGAGCTATTCTGCGACTACCGGTTCCCCTGGCCGTGTGGATGTCATTAGTTCATGCGGTGGATGGTTATCAGATGCGCTGCCTCCCTTCACCTCAATGAGTCACTGGTAATATTAATACTAGTGAGTCGATGTTTTGAATTATTTTTTCTTGAGTGATAAAGTAGTATTATAGCACTTATGAAATATTTATTCATTGCAGTATACCACGTTTATTGGGGAAGGCCATATATTGTATATTATACGCCACCACGGTCTGTCTTAACTTTTCTTTGCGTGTTATATTCGTTTTCTTCTATCGTAGGATTCCTGTCGTTATCCATGACTTAATGATACGAATTTTCCTTACAATAAAGTATAATTTGATCTGAGTTGGGTTGCATAAAGTTGTATATAACATGTAAGGGCTGTTGCAGTGAAATAATTCAAACGTATATATTTATTTAAAAAATCTATCCACCACGGATAACTTCAGAAAAACCATGTTATACGCATTATTACTTTAGTAACATTTCTAGTCGTAATATCATCCGTCTAATTTAAATAACATCTTGTCAGATGGGATATCGCAGAGCCAACGAAACAAGCAAGGTCCTTGCATATGAAATTGGCGTTTTGTATGGGAGGAACAAAAAGTCGAATGTATATATATATCTAATTAATTAAACACCATTATTTTTCTATGCACTTTTGCCATCTTGTAGGTAGTTCATTGATTCCTTGACTAAAAAAAACCAGCTGGACGGGAATCGATAAAATATTTGAAGGCGATTTGGACTGCCTCATCGGAGTTGAATTTTTTCCCTTGCAAGGAGTTATCCAAATTTTGAGAAAATGGTAAGCAAGATCCAGGGAGTACGGAGGATGTCTTAGACTTTCCAACTGAAGGTCTTCTAATTTAGTAGCCGTTTGTTGCGCAGTGTGTGGTCAAGCGTTGTCGTGAAGCAGAAGTGGCGTGGAGCGATTGAACAGCCTAGTTTGTTTAGCCGCTAGCTTTATCAGCGTGGTTTGTAACTGCTGGCAATAGACATCAGCAGTAATATTCTAGCTAGATTTGTGAAAACTGTAATGACCAACACCGGCACTAGTTCACTAAACGCAACTAACAACACAACTACAAGTTACAAGTAACTTTTTTGGGGTTAATTTTCGCTCGGCTGGCCAGGATCTGCCGCTGAGGGCTCCCGATTATTGTAGATAATCTATTTTTTTATCACAGATACTGATTCGGTTTAAAATACCTTCATTATTGTAACGCAGCAGTCGACTCGCGTTTCCCGGTTTGCTTCGGTCAGTTCATGGGTATTTTTCAAGCTTTTTAATCTTCCCACTTTGTTTCAAGTGATTTAAAACAGTTTTATCACTACCATCGCAGCCTGCAGCTAACTCGTACGTGGTTTGCGATGGATTCGCTTCCACAATAGCCTTCAGCTTTTGGTCTCAGGCCCAAGTTGATAACGCTTTTCAGATGGAATGGTTGTTAGAAAGCTTTTTGATTATGCTAATCCTTTGCGAGATATCTACTTCTAAAGTGATAGAAAGTGTGTCCTCTCTAATTTTTGAACTACCAACATTAAAAATAAAATATGCTTATAGAATTCAATAAAAAATGCAAATTAATATTGATATGATCAAAAATCGTTTCGGTAGTTCAAGAAGTATGAAATTTTCATATTTACTGCTACAGGACCCTTCATAGGCGAGTCTGAACCACACTTGGGCGGGGTTTCTCTCTCTCTATCTCTGTCTCTCCCTGGGCTACTGAGTCCCAGTGCTACGAGAAAACTTAAACAAGGAGGGAGACGGTACAACACATATCCTATCAAATATACGGATATTCTTGGGCGTCGGTAGTCCCAAAAGCACATAGTGTTCATTTTTCTCCATGAAAGTTAGTATGGATGTCTTCAGGTGTTAAAGTAAGAACAAAAACTTTTCCTAATAGTTTATCGAATTACATAAGAAGTTTAACACAAAAACCTTACAAACTAGGAATACAAGCAGCACCTTAGAAGTGCTTCATTCCTCTCACACCTTTTTATACACCACCTGTATGTAGAAAGAATATTCTAACGCGACTGAAAAATATACTTTTTTCTTTGTTACAATATTGGTGACAAGACTGGGCATATCGGTAAATATATTGCTGTTACAATCATCTTCGTAATTGGTTATCGTCAATACTTCTTCGCACTTCATTGTAGTTTGGTGAGGAGGGTCCTCTCTGAGTCGTATTTGTTCTCAAAGGCCTCGTACATTTCCGGGAATTCCGCCTTCATTGTCTGTATACCGATATGTGCGAGGTGTTTCTGAGCATTATCGCATTCAGCACAGCCGTCCGACAGTGTTTGGACGATGTGAGCTGGAGATCAATAATATCCAGAATAAACAAGCAATCAAATTATTATGATATCATAAAGAGAAAACCTCTTTTATAATATTATATTATTAAAATAAAATCCGTAAAATTAGTTTTATTGTAATGTCTAACATCCCCGTAAACCTAAGACATCAATATATTATATTATTATAGTATAGACAGGTGAAACCACGGGTGCAGCTACAGTTACTGTACTAAGGTCTGTAGTGAGCTCCTACTGTTCATATCTACGTAAAGTGCAATATATACCTTTAGCTTGACTTCCGATCTCATCACATGGATTTTTATCAACAAAACACCCTACGTGCAAACGAAGTGCTTCCTTGTTGTCCATGATCTTTTGTAAACTGTCATTGTCTAAATCTTTGTATGCTACTGACATGGTTAAGAAGGGTAAAAACATCAAAAATAACTTCATAGTTCTGTCTGAAAAAGTGAAAGTATATTGATTATTTTTAATTTATTATAATAATGAAGTAATGAGAGTTTACGAAGTGTAAAATAATGGGGAATTCACGTGAAAGTTATTACAAGGTTTTACTTTATCAATTTCACCTCCAGTTGTAAGACGTAGACGCTATGCTGGATTGTAGAGGTATTGGGCCGGCACGACCGGGCAGGTACCTATCGCTCACATGACACCGGCGTGAAGTGACATCTTCGGCCGGCATTCATCCGGAGTCCTTTTTGAGGGAGGGGGCTGGAGTGGGGGTGGTGAAAAAGGTGGAGGACAACGATTGTTTATTTCCGATTTCTCGTTTGTCTCCGCCTCCCCGCAGGCCTCCCCATAGGGCGCCACGGGGCACGGCCACGAGCCACTTGCATCCAGCGGCTCCCCGCCAACTTAACTAAGTAGTAAGAATAAACACCAAAATATAGAACATTGGTCATGAGATCCATTCTCAACTAAAAATTATGTCTCCAACAAGAAAAAAAATAATATGTTAAATTTTTTACCTGTTAAACCTGCTTTCGCTTAGACTAAGCTGGTTTTATTTTCTGCTGTGTTTAAATTTTATTTTTATTTCAATTTACTTGGTACTTTACGACCATAAATAAGGTAACTAAATGATTTCCTACGGTCTTAGTGTCATATATACATATACATTCAAGGATCGTAGTGGTTAATACCCTTTTTTATTTTCATTGTATTTACATCGTTATTAACATATTCTACATTAAATGCTAATGTTTAATATTAATTGTATGCTTGTGTTAGTATGCTCTTAATGTAGGGGAGAGTGGGTAACAGTGGATCCCTGTGTATGAGGAGATGCATATGCATAGTTAATGCCCATTTAGGTCTCTGAAATTGTACCATAATAATGTGTATATTTTGCTTGAAAAATGCATTTCAGATTTCACATTACACAGAATTATAAGCTATAACATTTTTTCAAAACTACTTAAAAACGTTTTTTGATTGAATAACGGATCTGTCGGTGACGTTAAGTGAAAAGTGAGTCGACAGGGACTTGCTGGATTTATGTAAAATAAACAATGTCCATGATGTTACTACTGTTTTATTTTGTAGTACAGTACAAATAGTCTTTTTTAACTTTTTCATCTGACCCATCTAAAATTTGATTTATGGTGCTTCATAAATTTAAGACGTTGCCCTGTCAACGACTCTTTCTGACCATTCGCTACCCTTTCTAACGCTCTAGAAAGGACAACCATCACTTTTTTTTGTGTGTGAAGTCCTGTACTTTTAAAACTCTTTCTCGATGGGAAGGCATTTCATTGTTCGAGAGGACATGTGACATAAAATGATTTCTATGTTTAGTTGTGAACTATATCTATTGGTAAATAATTCCTAAAAATTAAAAATAAGTTACAGTTCGATCCAGCATGTCACAAGCGCACAAAAAAGCCATTTATATTTCGTATTAAGTTAGAATTAAAAAAAAAAACCAACTACAAGTACTCAAATTAATAATAAGAGTAAGGTGTCATTGATCAAAAAATTAAATATTAATACTTTAGATAGCAAATAATGAGCTGAAAAATATATACGTCATATGCAAGATACAATCTGAATAGGTATTACCGCAATGCTACATTATTGTTTTAGCAAGAGCTACTGTACCATTGGGCCGGCAATTCTCGCGTGAGCGTGAGTATGTCGTGTGAACTATACCCGCGTATAGTGACAGTATCTCTGTCGCGTTTCGTGCGGTTCATCAACGGGTACCAACTCCTCATTTGTCCCCCTATAATATAAAATATAGTAAATTGTAATACTACAACCTGCTGGGTGACACGTTTTGTTATGTACGGAAACCTAATTCATACTATCACGTGAATAGTTTAGTTTTATTTGGGATAGGGGCAAACGAGCAGGTAGGTAGAATCTGCCGCCACCAACAGATATCTGCGAGGCTAGGCGTCTTACAGACGCGTTGCTGGCCTTTAAGGAATAGGTATGCTCTTTCCTTGAAGACTTCTAAGTCGTATGGGATCGAAAATATCCAGGGAGGCAGCTGTTTCCACAGTACAGTTGTGCGCGATATAAAGTGGCGTTTAAATCGCACTGTTGTGGATTTACGGACATCAAGGTAAAGAGCGTGGAATTTAGAGTTCTGTTGTCCAGAGATAGAATTCTGCTGCTGAATAGAGAATACAGTAAAAGACGCACAGCGAACCGACAACTCTTCGTAGGATCAAAGAATCGAGCTGTCCCGAAGTAACTTGGTCGTCAACGATTCGAGTCGCGTAGTATGTCAAATGAAGCGAGTCAATATTGCGGGACCCCTGCCCTTAGGTGGGAGCAGGTCGGACTTGCACCTTGTAAAGTTGCAGCCGATGGGCTGAACTGAAGTACTGCTTCGCCCTATTGAGCTCGCCCAACTCCTTTGAGGCTAATTTAGCTTTCGTTTCCAAATGACCAAGGGGAACTGAATGTTACTCGATATGTCGACGCCAAGTATTCAGATACTAGCTGAGGCCGATAGGTAGGTGTTTTGAAAACGAAGAGATACAACGAAGGGTGACTTGTATCCTAGGGGGGTTAAACTGGACCAAATTTAGTAGGCCCCGATCCGAGACTTTGGATAAAAATTCTCGACTACAGACACAAGCTTGTTCCGATACTCATTGTCCCAGTGAAATATTGGCACGGCCAGTATAAAAAACATCCCCAGCGCTATCATCCGCGTAACAATGAAGGCCACTAGTTTCCAGCATGCCATAGATATGCAGAAGAAACAGCGTAGGAGACAGAACAAAGACTTGGGGAACACCAGCGTTGATAAATTTAGGGGAGTAGAATGCGCCGTCAACCACGACTTTGATGCTGCCATTTGTCAAGAAGCTAGTGGTCCAGTCGCATAATTTCCCCGGAAGTTCGTATGAGTAAAGGCTTCGTCGCAAACCCAATTAAACGATATCGCTACATCCAGACTAACCGCCAATGGAGAAAAGGTCACCAAAGAAAGGCGGAGGCTTCCTAGTTTCAACCGCCTCCTCCCATCGGTGCGTTAAACTAATTAGAAAATCACCAGCTGAACTGTACTTACAGTCGCTAATTATTTGATAATCTTCTAAGTATCGCAAGATCTGGCAGGTCATAATGGATTCCATATTTTTTTAAAAAGGGGTAAACACAATAGGTCGGTAGTTGGATGTCACCTTTTTTAGGGATCGAGTACACTAAAGCTGTATTCCAAGAGTTGGGGACTACGCCAACAGAGTAGGAAAAACGTAATAGGCGCGTCTGTACCAGAGCCGATTCCGGAGCACATTTTCGCAGCACAATCGGAGCGATGCCATCGGACCCACTCGACTTATGAATGTCTAGGGAAAGTTCGGCTTTCTTTTTTGCGATAAAATCACGATCTTCGCGTTGGAATCTGTTTCAGCACAGAATCTGTAGCCATTTCTATGTGCTCAAGGAGTTGGTATATTTCGATGTTTCCGTTATGGGATCTGTGTAGGCACGCAATGACTCGGGGGTGGTCATCGCTATCTATGCCTTTCTTCTTTCTATGTCTTCTAGGTTGAAGAGGCGACGATAGCAGACGTCTTTTCCGACGAAAACACACACTGCAGCCCGTGGTATAAGTAATTGTTCTAATTTATACCTTGGGTAGGTAAGGAAAGATGAATGAACCGGAGAAGTTGTCTGCGATTCCGTCAGAAAGAATAAAGCCGTCTTTGCTGTCTCAAGATGATGGTGGTGGACAGGGTCGACTTTGGAGTGCAGCTTTGGGTGTTTGATGTTGCAAGATTCCACAATGCGACTAGCAGTGGTAGCCTTCGACTTTCTCTTTCCTTTGCTCCCTCGGTCACAGAGCAAAGATCTGTCCCCACCCAGAACACGAAGGGCAGTCTAGGCATTTAGGCTCAGGTACAGGACCTGAGCATGGATGTCCAAGGAACGATACTCCAGCTTCAATGTTGCTGGTACCCTCCTGGTCTGACCTATTTTTAAACCGAGCTGCCATGAGGTGGAGGGCGGGGTTCTCTCGCAACTCTCGCAAACCGAATGAATCGCAACGTTGACAGAATCAACGCCACTTCACGCCGGTGTCATAGAGAGAGAGAGTTACTCCTCCCCCACTCCAATTCAGCTGCATACAAATTGAATGCCGTGTGCCATTTTTTGTCTAACACAATAAGTTAATCGGTTACCGTGAAATTTGATAACCATTCTCAAATATGCGATTTAGGTGCAAAGAATTCCTCTTTCCATCTTCATCCAGAACTGGAAAAGAACTTGGTGCTTCCATGATCATCGTAGTGACCGTACAATTCCGTTGCATAGGAGGAGGTAGTGTCATACGCCATGCATGGCACTACCTCTGCCTGTGCAGCATAGCACACCTCTCACTTACATAAAGTTTTTGTAACTTGCTCCGCAAGCCGTGACGCGTTTCCGCGTTCGTCGTACATTACTTCACCACATAGTGAGTATATAATATAATATATTTGATGATCGTCTGGCTCAGTTGGTTACGTGGTGGTTAATTCGCGTGTCATGCCAGAGGTCGTGGGTTCAAATGCCGCCATATCCCGCAAGTAGATGTTTCTATTTGTATCATACGTACCTCTGATATAAAAATCGGGAATATGTTCAATTTCCTAAATTAGTAAAAATATTACATATATTTCGGTTGTCCACTACCTGAGTAGTCCTTACGATAACTGCCTCGTGGTCTAGTGGTAAGCATGTTCAGCAACAGACGTAAGGTCCCGGGTTCGAATCCCGGTTCGGACCATACAAAGTGCAATTAGGATTTTTTAAATTCTAACAACTGTCCGGAGTTTGGAAATTGGAGGTGTCACACCCCCGTGCCTCGGAGAGCACGTTAAGCCGTCGGTCCTGCGCCTGATGTCTCTCCGGTCGTGTCGGATTGCCGTCCCATCGGAATAGGAGAATGAAGAAATAGAGAGTGCATTCGTGTCTGCGCAAACACTTGTGTACTATAAATACGTCCCGCGCCGTAGAGATGGCCGCTGTAGCCGAAATTCGGCTAGAATGACATTATTAGTCCTTACGGTACTTAACACAGGGCTAGGCTAACGTGGTGTGATAAGTCCACAGATATGATGTGGTGATGATACGATAATATTACAAGGTCGCGTCCACCCGATTAGTTACACACTAAACGCTTATGTTACACGTTAGCCTAGTCCAGTGATAAGTATCATAAGGGCTTGTGTTACAAGTACTAGACAACGGAAATACATTAAAGATCTTTATAAATTTATATTAATCAAACTACGCCATGGGTCTTCATACCGTTTTCATTAATGCACAGAATATGTGGTAATTTGTAACATCTAATACATTCATTTGAGGCTGTATCAAAATACCTTCTTTTTTTTTGTCTATTTTATTTCCTGTCTTTCTACTTTTTTATAAAAACGTAGTCTCATGCTCTGTGTGCTTACACAACGCTGGCTAAGCCAGTAACTAGACTGCTCACGGCGAGTTGAGAAACTCTCAAATAGCAAAAAGAGCGCGGTATATGAGCAAGAGGTACATCCATGGCCCAGTTCAGCTGTAGTACAGACATTCTACAAATAACTTAAAGAGTATGACGTTATAACAGCTGGCATTATACCGAAACGTCGGAGAGCCAGTTTTTGTTAACTAAATAAATTCAAACATGCCCAATTTTAAATATTTATAAATGGTTGTACTTATTATAAATTTTAACAAAATAATTAAAGATAGAACCTCATTAGAACTAAAACTAAACAACATATGAAATGAAGATAAGCGCTATATGACGAATAAAAATATACAAGAGTACCTACACAAATATTAATTCTAAATATCAAATATTTTTAGTAGACATCTGTGTAGGTATTTTATTATTGTAGTAAATTAGGTATATAGGGGTACTGTAGACTCATCAGCATCATCATTATCAGCCCTTTTCGGTCCACTGCTGGACATAGGTCTCTCCCAATGAACACCAAGACGTCCGATCTCCTGCTACTCGCATCCATCCCAGATCGGCTACTGCACGCAGATCGTCTTCCCACCTGCTGAACTGTCGACCAACACTTCGTCTCCCTAAACGCGGACGATGACCTACGGGGCCGAAACATGGCCTCTTAATTTAGGACTGGTCCGCAAATTTGCGGTAGCTCAAGCGGCTATTGAACGTGCTACTTTGGTTGCCTTCTCTGTTCGACAGAATTCGTAACGAAGTTATAAGGCAGAGTATTAAAGTATGTACCACAAAGATACGTGGCGACGAATAAGCTCGCTGAAGTGGCAATGGGCTGGTCACACACTCAGTAGAACAGATAGCAGATGGACCACTAAGTTTCTGGAGCGGAGACCGCGTTTATAAAACTATAGATTATTACACATAAATAACACTGGAGGCTGTCAATAATATCAAAATAATCAAGTTTCTTCAAGTGCAGCATATTATTTTTGCCTACTGTATTTCTGTCTGTCATTCTGTTTGTAAGGGTTATTCTCTGGAACGGGACCCTGGATTAAATCCACCAGCCCACCGTCCACACGTGACCATGGTTACTGTAAAGCTTCTGAGACGTTGGGCTAGTTAAATAATTAAATAAACGGAGATAAAATATGTAAAATTATTTTTATTGTAATGCCTTCACATATATACAGTATATCTTTGCATCTATCGTAGCGCAAATACACCAACTTTTATAATTTATACTTAAACAAGTATTAAGTTTGTGGCTTGAAACCACCCCCCTTTTTGGTACTTCATCTATAACGATATATAGTTTATAAAAATACGATCAAAACTCTAAAACTTATATTTGAAATAGGATTTATGACAACAGTATTTTTCAAATGTCTCTTTACACGTCACACTTCTAACAACGGTTCAACCCTAGCAGGGGCCATTGTTGAACCCGTGGTAGACCCAGACAGTAATATCTCCAGAGTAGATCCAGGGAAATAAACTAAGCAGACTGATAACTTCAAATAATTGTACAAATGTAAGTCATTACTAGGCTAATGTTTCAACTACTTTGTGTTTTGTGAATGAGGAAATGTTTCAGTTACTTTGCGATTGGTACATTACACAAAAGTACATGTAAATAAAAAATCATTAAGTATTATAAGATACATAACCTAGATTTTAGAATATGATCTTTAAGGCTTTAAACTTATATGCATTACTCATATGGTAATTAAACACTAAAGGGACTCAATCTTTCTAAATTCATCCTGTCTTCACGACTTCTAAAGCAGATAAACTTCTATCTATAAATAGCTTAAGTGTTACAAATGTTATAATGCGATATTTTGCATGCATTAATTGTCACGCGAAAACATCCAAGTTAGCACAGATATATATTATAATTTCGAATATATGTTTTCTAATTGATCTGTAGCTGATCGCATTGTCAGATGGAATAAAAGCAAAGACTTCCCTGGTGCGAGCTTTACCCATTCGGAACATTACTATGACTCGAATTGCTATGACGTCATAGTTTTACGTGCATGCAGCGTTATTGAGTTTCACAAAACCTTTTCACAACCACAATTGTGTCAAAAAACATTTTATGAGTTCCCTAACATAACGGTATGAAATGAAATTTAATAGCCAACCTTAACAATATGACATTATTTTCATATAAATTTTATTTATTCTATTATTTTATATTAAGCGCTAGTATTATTGTTGTTTTACGATCAAATCGGGGCGGCGCGGAGAGCTACCTCCTCATCTGTCGCTCTGGTGGTAAGTGGTGGCTTTGGTTTCGATTTCCCTGCGGGTCCCGTGTATTCCGCTCCTATTTGTCGTAACGTGATGCCACACAGTCTATGTGCTTCCCCGATAAATGGGATATCTGCTGGAATAAGTTTTCGAATCGAATCAGTAGTTTTGTAAATGTAAAAGTTTGAATTTTAATTAATACAGAATGGTTCGTAAGACACTGTACAAAATCTCGAAGCGTATTCTGCACTTGGGTCTGATTACAAATATATAAAATAAAAAGGTAAACCAAATTTGACATAACTAGCTCTGGAATTCTTACAATACGGTTACCTGGACCATGCAGGCGTGGAAGTTTCTATAGGTATCATGCGATGCGATAATTTTCTGAAAATGACACAAAATTCGGTAATGTTTACAATGTATGTGAGTTATGTTATCGTTTCCTCGTAGTACTATTGGCTAAAAAATACCTACCGATCATAAAAAAATCTAATCTTTTACAATAATTGACGTTTACGACGTTAATAAATGTATTTTTTTTTAGATGAACTACGTCAACATGGTATGGGCACGAAAATATGTTGTGAGGAGATATTTTCAAGGACTACCGAAGAGAGATGATTTTGAAATTGTGGTGTATGAGCTACCGGCTTTAAAAGTAGGAGGAGCTCTGGCGAAAATCGAAAAGATCAGTGTTGATTCTTGCCTACCTGCCTATAGACGATTGAGACCGGATCCCTACGATCAAGACGGTTTTCAGATTGGACTGGTAGAAGTAAGTTGAAACCTTAACCTGAGTAGTCCCTCATATAGGCTAGTGTGATTATTTTATGACAAATGATTCACCGATTGGCTCATATCATGTTCATATATTACCAGATTTACAAGGACTAGCAACTGTATTGGGGATCGGAGCAGCTGGTCAGACTAGAGCCACAGCCTGTTTAGGTTTTATTGAAATTTATGCAAAAGTTGGAGAAAAAGTTGTCGTGACTGGAGCGATAAGTGCTGCTGGGTGAACCAGCAGCACTTTTCGCTCACACAGTAGGACAAATAGCAAAGATCAATGGATGCAGAGTTACTGGGAATGCCATCTCCGATGACAAAGTGAAATTCTTGGAGAACCAGCTAAGCTTTGATAAAGCTAATAATTATAGAACAGCTGGCACTCAGTCAACACTGAAAGCGGCAGCTCCAGCAGGTTTGGATTTAGCAATCCACTGCTGCTGGCGCTGATAGAGTTTTGATGACGTTAGCGGAGAGATAAGTACTATAACTATGAATCAGACGAATGAATTTGGAGTCTCTGTGTGTAGTGACATAAATACTTATAATAAGAAATCAATAATAATACCCAGCGCTACAGTGTTGCAGCCGGGAATAGCGTCCAAATAACTTAAAATGTAGATAGAGCTACACTAGAAAATAATTACAATGCAATACGGCTTCACCACAAATATATGCAGGTAAAATGGAAATAAAAAATTTAACACAAATAGCAACAACTGATTGTAATAAATCAAATCTTGTACAGATTTATAATTTATAATGACAAAGACGTATGATTCTTGGCGGACAACAATATGTCAATTTAGCAACATAAGTCATGCAGTCTCGACAAAATACTACTACTTATGAAATATCCAGGCACGTTCCTAGAACACATGTGTCAATTTAGTGACACCACTAATCCAGTCTCGACAATATACTGCTACTTATGAAATGTCCTGTTATCTTTCTAGGATACATGTGTCAATTTAACAACACCACTAATTAGTGGTGTTAGACTAGATTTAGTCTAAATACTACTGCTTATTAAATGTCAAAGTAGTCGCGACAAAATACTACTGGTTATCAAATATGTTAGGTATTTTTCTCTATGAAACCAAATGTTAAAATAAATAAAACTTAGTTCGAACATTTGTAAGATTCACCTGAATAAATATGATATATCTTGTTTCTAAGTGAGCAAGGTAGTAATTTAAATCCCCACCGTAGTTCAAGCCTCGTCGTGGCGGTTGGGCTTAGTAGCCTGGGGTGAACCCAGGCGAAGCCAATTGAAGCGAGGGGGATCTCTGTACCCCTCTTATAAGAGGAGGGGGCTTAAAAATCAGGAGGCGGAATCGCTTTCGGTACCCCTCTTATAGGGAGAGGGGACCTAAAAGCAACAGGAGGTGATGCTTTTGCTCACGGGGCAAGGGGCCTAACTAACCCTACCCCATTGCACTGTCCCAAAGTCGGTGAGGTTGTCCTGTAGTGCTGGGCAATCCCATGTGTGGAGGTTTAGTTGGTCGCTGAGGTGACTGACCAGCGGTCGAGGCGGCCTAATGATTGTTGTTCCGGGGCACCTTACCTAGGGCGGCACTGATGGCACTCGCGGTGGTTTTTGTGGGTATTCGTCACCATCATGTCCGAGTCCCACATACTACTGGACCCCACCCGGGGCCGGTGAAGATGCGTAAATGCAACAAAAAAAAGAAGGTAGTAACCGAAATGCCTGTAAAAATACTATTGATCTTGGAATTTCTCCTAACTTCATGATTGTACAATAATTGTTACTTGTGTTGTTTATAATCCGTAAGGAGACGAAATAAATTATGAATTTAGCAGAATAATGTTATGTTAACAAGAATTGCATCCTTATTGACGTATGCTGCATAACAAATGTTATGCTTATCTGTTCAATAAATGAATATATGGTAACAGAAAATCTGATTCCGCTGCACCAAAAATAGTCTAACCTAGCAGACGCTATATATTGTAAATACGCAAAATATAAAAGTATCGACGTTTCAGAAACAGTTTGACCAACAAAATGCATGTTTTAGCGCGTAATTAGCAACAAGCCTAGTTTGTGGTTTTCACACGGGCTGATTTTAAATCGCTAGATTTTTAAACCTACAGTGACATGTCTTGCTCATCAGGATATGGATTTTTAAACCTACAGTGACATGTCTTGCTCATCAGGATATGGATTTTTAAACCTACAGTGACATGTCTTGCTCATCAGGATATGGATTTTTGGGGCAAGAGTTATTTCGAACGGCTAATTGTTAATTATCTAATTGATTCTTATTTATAATACGTAATGATTTAAAATAAAATAGTATTATAT
>JAFELO010001185.1:138571-173206 GCA_017140195.1 Eumaeus atala | reverse complement strand
GGGGGGGGGGACAGACGAGAATCGGGGTCAATAAGCCACTGACTCACAAACCGCACGAAACGCGACACTTTAAGGCGGTAACCACCCCAGCCTATTATATACATTTCCCATAATATAATTTCATTTATTTTCATCGTTGTCTTTATATAAAATGTGTACATCGCTCTGTTAAGATATAGACAGATAAGATATAGAGATAACTGAAATATGAAAACATATTTACTATTATCCTTGCATTTAACATTATACAAACCATCAGGGGGGCAAATGAGAAATATAGAGATACTGAAATATGAAAACATATTTACTATTATCCTTGCATTTAACATTATACAAACCATCGGGGGGGCAAATGAGAAATCGGAGCCTTTTTCGACTACCGGCCCACTGCCCATGAACATCCACATAATTACTATGCCATAGGCCACCGGCTACTCACAAACCGCACGAACTGCGACACTGAAGTTGCCACTTTATGGCGGTATTATGTGAGTGAGAGTTACCTCCCCGGCCGAGCCGGCCTAATTCCGTTACAAAGGAGGAAGTAGTGTCATGCACCATGCATGGCACTACCTCCTCTACATATATCTCTTATACTACAGTATAATATCTGACACCTATAGACATCTACATTATTGGTATGTAGATGCGCTGCCCCCCTTGTCACCTATTCCAGAGAGCGACTCACAAACCGTACGATACGGGGCAGCATGGCTCTTACTTCACAGCCTACTTGTTAAAAATATAAAAAAGTGTGTTAATAACCCAGTTACAATGCAGCGGAGCACTACTTCCTTACTAAAACTATGAAAAGCTAGAAATATATAGCACACAATAAAACATAATCATTCTCACTAAATTAAAATATATTTTCATCAAGACAATCTTAAAGTACACAATATCAAAGTAATTAAAATAAAATTTAAAACTAAATGATTAAGAAATAAGTACTTATGAATAATAATTCATTAGAATGGTACATAACATTTTGTTATTATTAATAGTGATACAAAAGCCTGACTGAAGCCACCGTGTCTGGGGTAGAGGGAAACGGGCAGACGAAAGGTTTAGAGATGAGGTATCGGGTAATTAAATATAAAATGCACCATTGCACCATAAACTAAAGTAAAGTTAACATAATTAAGTTTCCGATATCACGGGATGAATAAACTGGCTGAAGCGGCAATGGGCTGGTCACACACTCCGAAGATCAAGTGGCAGACAGGCCACTTTAGTTCTGGAGCCGCGTGTAGGAAAACGAAGTGTTGGTTGACGGTTCACCAGATGAGAAGACGGTCTCCGTACAGTAGCTAGTCCGGGATGGAGGCGAGTACCTGGAGATCGGCCGTCTTGGCGATTATTGAAAGAGGCCCAAGTGCAGCAGTGGACCGATAAGGGCTGATAATGATGATGATGACGATTGCAGCATAGAAATTCTATACATGTTACTAATATAAACGTCCAATCGTGTCAGTAGTAATCGATGAAGCTGCTATGTGCACTTCCGTCAGCACAGAGCATTAAAAAAATCAATCATGCCGAATGATATCTCTTTAAGCTCTTCTATAATGTGTGCCCCTGCGTCGCACATGCCACTCTGCCCGGAAGTAGTTATCGCGCATACGTGTGTATGTCCGTGGACGTACCCAAACAAGTCTTGGCAAGTGTCACGGGGCAAATCGGCAAAGCCAACGCGCGGGCCACGATCTGAACCCTCAACCATGTCCTGTTTACGTTTACATTACTACTGACGCATAGATGATATAATTTATAACGTCATAGGGTTCCTGAATTTGATAGACGTGCATTGTATTTATATTCATATCATGCTGAATCATTACCCGTTTCATTGAGCGCTATGATATCCAGTTAGACAAGACATTATCAACGATTGCTAACATGTCCCTGACTGGATGTGTTCTATATAAGGAAGTAGCTAGCCGACGAGATACTGATAGAACCGAGTAAACGAACCCATTCCATGGGGTTCATTCGCACTGGCGAGGCTTAGTAAATACTCTACACTACAAGTCCTGCACAAGTATTAGAAAGTACATAAACTTTTCCTCTAGATTAGCGCATAGACAACAATAATCTATGATATGTAATCTCACCTGATTTGATGAGATACTAAAACTGACACAGGTTATCTAATTACGATTCTTATCAAATTATATCTAGGGATATTGTCAATATTATCAATTTTATTAAATTACTATTATCTACCACACGCTGCATTTCTTTACTGGATTCATCGGTGATCCGGGTGGGCAATTGAATTCTCTGGCAAAATCTAGAGAGTTCGACAATGTGCCTATGACGCGAAATCTTCCCGGGGAATGGACTGTTGTTTTCAATTTGTTTCGCATAGCTTCAGGACGCATGGATCCGCACCAGACCTGTAAATTAGTTTATCAAGTGATTTCTTTTTATGAGCAAACGAGCAGGTAGTTAATGACTGCCACCGCCCATAGACATCTGTAAAACTAAGCGTCTCATAGACGCGTTGCTGGACTTTAAGGAATAGGTACGCTCTTTTGATAGTAACTGAAGATCAATAATAAGCGATCATCTCCGGCTTCGCCCGTATAACCCGGGATGGTATCTACTTGCAAGCATTAGAAGGAAAACGAGCCTATGTCCTGCCCTATAAAATTCTACCCTTGAGTTAAAGTTCCTTTCAACCCCGTTTCAGTCGTTTCAAAGATAACCCCGTATAATCAGAATGGCAAACAGTCAGAAATTCGAAACAACCAAAAGCTAGTCGGATTCGCTTAGAAAGTTCTCCTTAACAGCAAACCAACGAAATTCCATATCTCTCACTAATACCACGCCATTTTGTTCAAACCAGCTTGCATTTGAAGTTTTTACTCAATTTTCTCTTCCCAGTTTTTTCATCGTTAGAAAGGAGAAGAGGGCACCTGAGAAGCAAATTTATCGTAAAGAATTACGAAATCAAATAGCTTATGTTAGAAATTCCATGCCATGTGGACAGTCTTGTCCTATGAAGTAGAAGAACTGACCTATGTCAAATATACAGTACTAATAATCTCCGAGTAAAACGTCTGTGACATACAGAAGGACAGACATACATGACGAAACTATAGGGGTTCCGTTTTTACCTGTTTGGCTCCGGAACCCTAAAGATGGTTTACGATACTTACACATAAATTAATAGAATAATATTATTATATCAGTGATGGCGAAAGAGACTAAATTCAATTTAATTTAATTGAAACGTATATTTAAAAAAAAATCCAAGATAGTACTTCCATGATTCTAAAACGACTGGTATTTTTTTTTGGAATGTCGTTGGAATATTTTTCCTTTTGTGTAATTACTATTCTCTACTTCAATACTTTTCAAAATACATGAAGGTCTGAAATATACTTTGTTTCAATTAAATTAAATCGAAGAAATGCGGGTTGGTACATTTTTCTTCTTTTACGTAGCTAATCGGTGTTTTGTGTTGTTCGAGCCTTGCTATGTATTTCAATCTTGGTGTGCGCTTTCTGTTGATTATCACTTATCATCCCTACTTTATTTATAGAAGTATTTACAGGAAGAAGTTGTGCCATGTTGCACGGTAGTGCCATGCATGGTGCACTACACTATATCCTCCTATTCAACGGAATTGGGCCGGCACGATCAGAAAATTACCTCTCGCTCACTTGATACCGGCGTATAGTGACAGCGTCGCTGTCGCGTTTCGTGAGTATCCGGAGGCCCATTGGTGGGGAGCAATGATAGGTGGACAACGCATCTGCGTAACAATCATACGAATGTCCTCTGAGTACTCGTGTGCCCCCCTTATGCAATAAAGAAACTTCCTCTGCAATTAAAACCTACACGTGATACCTGTGCAAAATTGAGAAAGAATAGCTGTGTGTGCGTGTGATTCAATCCAGGCATGACTTCGTCAGCCGGGTCGTGTTGTTCCAGCCAGTGAAGGTACGCGTGAAAGGCCTGCTTCACGCCGCCATTGTCGGCAATGTTCTCACCCTGGGTACAAAACACAGCATTAAATTTTATTTTTTTGTAACTATATAAACAAACAGTTGGAGCTTTATGATGACTATCGGCGGCCATAAAAATCCGCATAACCGTTCTTCCCCCAATAGGAAACTCACAAATCGTACAAAACGCGACAGCATAGGTGTCACTGTACGGCAGTATCATGTGATCGGGAGGTGTTGGGACGGGCCGGTCTGATTCGACAGTAATGCAGCATGGAAAATATGGCGGTCTGTGAGCATGCTGACGTTGGTCCCCGCCATTACATTACATTTGATAAAACAGAGATTCCTTCCAAGGATTATCCGATTATCCGTGCGGCTATGGATATAAAAATTTAAATACCATTTCAATACGGAAAATGACTGGGTTTTTCCCTCTGCTTTGGATCCAGTGGTAAACACAATTAAATCAAAAATTAACATGACACCACAAGGCAGCAGGATACAAAGCTGTTTGATTTAATCGGAACAACAAAATTTTGTAATTCTTCGGGTACTTTTAATAACTTGTGGCATCTAGACATCTTTCACCTCGGTCCACCCAAGAAGGTGGTTGCTGTAAAGCTTCTGAAACGTCGGCATAGTTAAATAATAAATCCGTAAAAGTAGTGTTATTGTAATTATTATATTTACCTGAGTATTGACACCATCAAGCTTGATGTTAACCTCCGGTACCACGTACTCTCTGTACTGATTGATGAGGCACTGAGCTCGCTTATGGAACTCTTTGATGGCGGAGTCCGACCACCATCTGTGGAGGTTGCCTTCACAATCGAAGAGACGACCTTTGTCATCGAATCCGTGGGTGATTTCGTGTCCTACAAACATTAAACAGGCAAGGCATGTAGCTCTTATCACATTGAAAATAGAACCAAGACCAAGGACAATGAGCGCATTAAGCCATAATTATGATGTTGAAGATGTCATTACAGAAATAAAATTTTCACCGATCCGGTTGATCAGATTTGAAAGAGTTCCATCCAGCGACGAGATCATAAACCATCCTCAGCACCATATTATATTGCACTAAAACAAACTCCCCAATAGTAGTACGCGATAAGATTTTCAGGATTTTTTATGTTGTTCTTATATGTTACAATGTCCGAGGACATAATGTGTCCCTTTCTTTCACGGGCGAGGCCGGGACTAGCTTTTACAGTTGCACACTTAAATGAATCATCGATAGGACGTGAGATCCTGTTACTCACTCTCAATTTGTTGAGCTTTCACGTAGATATTTAATCTTTCGTAATCTGTCAAATCTTGTCACACTTACCTATGACAACACCGATGCCACCAAAGTTGAGCGAGCGCGGGAAGTGCCTGTGGTAGAACGGCGGCTGCAGGATCCCCGCTGGGAACATGATCTGGTTCTTGTTCCTGCTGTAGTAAGCGTTCACTACGGCCGGCGCGGTGTTCCACAAGGTCTTGTTCACGGGCTGTCCAATTCTTCGACAAGCAAATATAATATTTTACTTTAATGTTTATAACATAATGAGCAATCAAACAGACGAAACCTTCTGACTACTATCGCGCCACCACCCCAGTGAGCTAACGTTAACTCGCAAACCACTCAAAATAGGACAGTATAGTTGTCGTTTTACTCCGCGAAACGAGGGCTACCACTCCTTGAAACAAAAACGAACTACACCTGCATAACTTAAGTATGCAACCCTCCTTTAAAATGCCAGGCGTACAAAAATACAACTAAATCTGTACTCACCGCGACTGTTCCATTTTCGTCAAATGGTGTAAAATATTAAGGATATTTTCAAAATATTTATCGGGATGTATCCTCACTTCCTTGTACCGGTCATCCAGTTCCGCCTTATTGAGGATGAAATCCGGGTAGCCAATGCGGAGCATCATAGTTTCCACCTTATGCGCTGCCAATTTCTTCGTCTCATCGTCAATCCATACCGTCTCACGTAAGAGATCTCTAGAATAATAATATATATTATTTTTACGCGATAGCGATAATACCTCTCTTTTTTTGTTTTGTATCATGTCCAGTACGTGACCTGAAGTTATGCCGTGGAAGCGAAAAGAAGCCCAACACTGGTTCATCGAATTACTATGAGTGCACGAGAATAGGTTTGGAATCGAAAGAGTGACCGACCACCCTCTCTCCCGTAGATGGGAGAGATGCTTCCCGATATTTTGTAACAGCTAATTTAACTATAATTATCCTTCCCTAACTCTCGTCCCCTCGACGCGACGGCGGGGGCACCCATTTACTGTGAGCGAAAGGTACATCTTCAATTTAGTCGGCTGAATTAGGATGCAAATCAACAATAGTTCTTTATTACATTAGTTAATGTGCGACAGGTGCTAGAGCTATGTATTAATTACTTGAATGACTGTTGGATCTCTCTAGTCATGGTTAATGTGTCGTTTTTGCTCATCTCGTCAAAATATTTGCGCACGAACATGGAACCCAAAGCCATGCCCATGTTAGAATTCACTTGGGCGATGCAGTTCTTCCACCTGGGTGGCGCTTGTTCTCGTCCAAATAAGATATTGTAGAACCTGAAATGTATTTTATCGAATGATAAGCGAAAGAAAGTATCAGACGTGATGACTGGTGTATTTCTACACACCTTATTTATAAAATCGAAGTAATATTATAGATTTGTTGTAGCGGAAATACAAGTAATTCCTATTATTTTACCAGACAGCGTTAGCAGGTGGGTAGCACTTTTCGAGCCATGGCTATGAGGCGCGCCAAAGGAATTGACCTATTTTGGGCATACAAGATGTCGTTACACCATCCTTAATAACGCAACTGACACTGGGTACACTAAAATGTATTTCAATCGGACTATTCATTTTATAATAATTTTTTATACCTCTGATTAAGTTCGTTGACGATACCGCGATATCTTATCATGTCACTCGAACTCCCTACTATGATTTTCATAAAATTATTTTTACCCTGTAGGAGACAGGAGTAGCAGCGGTGAGAAAAGTGAGAAAGTATGGTGGACCAAGCCGGATAATAAAAGGAATTAATAATTCCAATTGTGACGTTAAATACGTCTCAGTATTATCGAGCTTCACGTTTTTAGACTTACAAAGAAGGAATAATGAAATTAATTAAAATTACGTTAACCACATCTCACTGCTTTGGACTTCATACTTTTGGACGAGGAAAGAAACATTCCAAAGTGACGATAGTGAAGACTTCTTGGACTTTATACTTTTGAGATGAAATGTAATGAATATGAAGTGAAGTTAGTAAATACTCATACTTTTGAACATAGAAATAAAGAATTCGAAAAGACCTCAGTAAGGGCTCACAGTTTTGTACTTAGAAAGAAAAAAATTGAAGTGATTTTATTGACTCACTGCTGTTTGGCTGACTGAAACCGATCATCCAAGTTATTCACCCGGTGTCGCACGAACCGCCACAGTAAGTAATTTGATAAAGTGCTCGGGTCCGTCTTGTCTATCAACTGAACCAAATGCTGAAAACGTACAAAATTTTATATATAAAATTCTCGTGTCGCAATGTTAGTTACGTTACACCTTCGAAACGGCTTTACCTATTTTTACCAAGCTTTATATACATACTCAGTAGGTCTGACAATCGGCTAATATCTTTTGAAACACCCCTAAGCGATAATGGTTGTTCGTCTGAACCGGCAAACGTTGTTTTGCTCAACTTGTATGTAATATAATATTAAATATCAAAATAAAGGATTTATTTGTGTCGAGAAAGGTGGCACTAATGCTACATGGCAGCCGAATCGGGCCGGTACGACTAGGGAAGTGGGTATATCTCGCTCACTTAGAGTGACCTGTGCTATCGCGTTTCGTGTAGTGTGTTAGAGTTACCACAGTTAGAGGTACCACCGTAAACTCATAAGAAGCAAGAAGTAGGGCAAGGCACCAATTTCCTTTATGCAGAAGCTTAAAGTCGTAGGTAGTCCTCAAATGGACTCCAACTGGTGGTCGTCAGGAGCAGGGGTCAGCCCCTTATAGTGCCATTACAATAAAATCGCCCAATGTTGATGTTGCGGATGTTCACAAGCATTGCGGTGACGATTTATTAACAGGCGAACCACTGCTCGTTCTCCCCTACCTCCTAGCACCATCATCATCATCCTATGATGGCCACAGGCCTCCCCCACAGAGCGCCACAGGCCACAGTCGCGAGCCACTACTATCTACAACTTCTATCTTCTAAACCATGTAATATTTTTATAAACTGCAGGCGCAAGTAACAAACAGACTTTTACAGTCCTCATACTGCAAAACGAAATACGAGCAGATGGAACCTTTTTATGAATACCGGCAACCTATAGACGTGTCATTCTGTTTTCCTCCTCCCCTCCAATCCACAAATATCAAGAAACGCATTAGAATATTTGTCACCTTGTGACAATGTTAAAGCGACAACTATATGTTATGTTATACGACGACCGAATGGCGCAGTGGTTACGTAAGCGAGTACACCAACACGTAATGTTGGAGGTCACCGGTTCCAATCCCGCTTAATGTCACGCATGTTTATTTACGTATTCTATGTGTTTCTATACAAAAAATCTGAAATACATAAAATTTATTAGATTTATGAAGATATTAAATGTATTTCCGTACCCGTAGTACCAGTCCGTAATGAACTTAGTACAGGCCTAGACTGTGTGGAAAGTCCATAGAGTGTGATTATTATTATTATTCGCCCAATGGTGACGAATCCGTTAATACTAGCTAGTGTTAAACTAGAACTACTCACTTGCACGTATGGTAAGGCGAACAGGACGACAGTCTCGTCAGGTCGCACTGCCCTGTCCATCACTATGCACAAATACTTCCTCCATCTTATTTGAGGCACCAATTCTTCCAGCTTCGATAACTTCATCTTTCGGTACAGTTCGGAAACGTTACGCCTGTCTTCGGGGGTTGATGTGATCTTCGCAAGCCTAAGCAATGATCAAGATATTGTTGTCCGTAAACAGGTTAACTTATAATTTTACGTGATAGTGGTTCTCTATTCGATCTCTGAACGTATCCCCCGAAGGAGTGAGAGACCTGTTACCCTCTCTCAATCGAGATGCTTGCAGAATGCGCCCGTCTGGAACATCTGGAGGCACGGCAGTGCCCACGCCAAGTCAACAAAAATGCAGCACTGTCATACAATACTTTTCTCGAAGCCATTCGAAGGCCTTTTGTTACCCTAGCTTTTACTATGACTAGGAACGTTATTGTGACATCAAGATTGTACGTATATATGGAGTGTTCTTTTTTTTGTTGTTTTAACTTATTGTAAAAACCACTTGGTACATTTACATAAAATATGGAAGAGATATGAATTACAACTTTGAGTAGGTAATATAATTTAACATTTTCTACCGAAAATTTAAAAGTTCCCTTCTCATAGGATTCAATAACTATACAAGTCTGCTATAAATTAAAATGAAGTTTTCCTAAACTATTTAATACTTACTGAATTTCAAATTCTATTAATTTATCAGCGCTTTCTTTCACGTGATTAGCATTTCCCCCTAACAACATTGCAATTGTGATTAAATAATCTTTATACGCATCCAGATATATTTTATTGGAATCTTGAATAAAATATTCTCGTGTTGGTAAACCTGAAAATATTAATTTAATGTTTGTATTCTCCCACATAAAGTCGTGTTGTTGTTATATCAATAGTTAATGTATGTCTCGACATAATTTCGGTTGTTGTTATAGAAACGCTTAATGTTTTATAGTATAGGGGACGAACGAGAAATCGGAGCCTTTTAACGACTACCAACGCCCAGGAACATCAACATAATTATGCCCATGCGTTCACCCGCATACGCCACCGGCTACACGTAAACCGCACGAAACGCGACACCACGGATGTCACTTTACAGCGGTACCAAGTGAGCGAGTAGTACCCCCCCCCCCACCAGGACGTGATCGCTTCGCAACCGTGGAGATCGCCGGAAAGCCTGAACAGAGTTTTGAAAATGCTGTGGGATCGACTCGATTCGTCCCTACCGAAGAATATCGATGAGCTTGATAAGTGGGGGAGTACGGAGACATTAATTTTATGTTTACTTTTCATGCGCTAACATTATCTTTTTAAGCTGTTTTGAAATAATATTGTTTTCGTATTTTTACGCGAATGTTATTCATTGTTGTGTCTCTTTAACGGATTTTATCGCGTTTCTTTAGATTTTTCTTGTCTCATTCCACAAGAAAATCTAAAGAAACGCGATAAAATCAGATAAAGAGACACAACAATGTTTTGAAATAATACTAATTTCTTACTTCTATTGACAACGGTCTGAAAATAAATGATATTATTATTATAAAGTGGACACTTTTTTTACTCCTTTTTAAGGCTGGGAAATGTCGCTAATTATGAAATTCGGTATACTAGTTTTAAGTTGTACATAAAATTCGACGTCTATAAAGAGAAATTCCGTGTTCTTAAGTTAAGTCAAAAATGAAGCCTTATATCAAGCAAGCAGTGTACTTTAGCAAATCACTTTATTTATATAGTCGAAGTCTTAAAAAAACATTTTGGCTGTAATTAAGAGCTCCAAGCTCATTTATATCTGCTTATGAACAAAAAAGTTATAGATTTTTGAAATTGAGAAAGAATTGAGAGTATTTTTTTACGATTTACGTGCAAGCATCCACGAAAAACCAACACCAAAACTTCAGTTTTTTCTTGATAAGCCCAAGAAGTGAACTTCTAATGCGTGTACATAAGTACACTTACTCTTTTTTCTTGATTTCAGCTTGATTTTCCCACCTGATGCCATGCAAAAGTTCTTGACAGACGGACAACAAAGTAATAGGGTTAAGACTTGTTAGGTGCGAATTGAAACACTAAAAACTAATATTATGCAAGCATATTTACCTAAACTTGTTTGATCAAATTGGATTACAAATTCATCTGAATTTCTTATGTCCGGTCCAATCCATTCGGATATTAATATATCATTATTAAAAAGTCTTAATTTAGCCATAAGCTCCAGCCAATCGAAGTCATTATGTTGCCAAGCAGGATTCAAAATTGGCCAACCTCCATAAATATCTAACAAATCCAATAGAGGTTGGTATCCTCGTTTTGCTAAAATGTCATGATTCATACAAGACTTGAATAGAAATCTGGCTTTCAAAGCTGCGTCTCCTTTTGCTGGGTCGATATCCGATCTTGTTGCTTTCTTTAATTTGAGAATTATACTTTCTATTGATTTTTTGTTTCTCGTCACTACATTGTAAGTTGCTAATTTTCTGCCGTACCTGACTGCCTGTGATGTCTTTGTGTCATTTATACTTTTATAGTTATTTAATTTATTGTACTTAACTTTTTTCAAAACTATTCTATTTAACTTTGATTTTCTTGTGTCTGTGTAACTTTTTAATGATTGTTTTTTAGATATTAGGTCTAAATATCTTTTTATGCGATTCATAATATAGGTTTTGTTTCCTTTGGTTACAAATTCTCTTTGTAACGTACTATTTCCCGTCTCTTTTGAGTTTGTTACAACAGTATCAAAGTTTCTCTCTTTTTCAAGGCTGTTCTTGCAAATATTGTTCTTCATTGTGTTGAGAAAACTTTCATGAAGATCTAAACGTGGTCCTGGATACATTGAAATTTTTTTCTCGTTTTCTTTGAATTCTAACAGATCTTTTAATACTGTATCCAAATTTTCTCTCAACATCTCGAATGTATCATAACTGTAAATTAAATTGTCAGTATAATTTAATTTCCAAATAAATTAAGTATAATATCATAAATAATTTTCGAAATAAATAGAGCTCTTAGATATAGCTAGCTAAAATGAGAGACAACAACATTAAATCTATAACTTTCGAAATAACTTATGGTTGCTATCACATGTTAAAAGTCGTATAGCAAGACATATATTTATATAGAAAGTGCTGTCGTAACATTTATAACTCTTTTAGTTTTGGATGAAAAAAATCTAACAAATTTCAAAGTCGTAGAACTATTTTTTTTGTAGAAGATGTAAGTGGTCTATTCCAAAGAGACTGCTGATGTTTTAACAATAACCCTGTATATTAAAGGTAGGTAATATGTGCTGAGAAATAGAAATAAAATATCTTTTAAATGATGTTGGAGAATCGATTATCAAGTGTTTTGTAAACATACGACACACAAATTTTGCAAATCTCTGAATACCTAACGATATGGTTTCCACTTATTGTTTCTTTAAATCATTTCTCTTATTGGCATTTCGTACTTGTCTGGAGTGAATTTCCTTAACGAAATGCCAAAAGATATGTATTATAATACTTACCGTTGAACACTAGTAAGGTGTAAGCAAAAAATATAATTATTATTCACCCAGCTTTGTCTGCCGGTATTGGATTAAGTGTTGCCCAATTTCCACAAGCGTATTGGTAAAAGTCGAAGCACGGATCGGCTCCGAGGTCCATGTACTGTTTCATTATATTTGCCTGTGTAATTCTTATCGTATCTTTGTCTCCTTGACCTTTCCAAAAAGCATGAATCCCTAAAAAATTGATGAAGTGTAATTCTTACATATTCACTGTAGTTATATCATGCTCGGCAGAAATGTAACAAAATTGTTCACACAAAAAAAATTCAAAATTGTGCACAATGAACACACAACAAACAAATAAGTAAACTTATGTTCTGCTTTGTTAGTGACAAGGTGTATAACCTATCCGGATGCGTCGGAATGAGGTTGTTCTAGCATGTGATGAATGTGAATGTGTTTGTAACTTCATATCATCTAAGCCTGAACGGTTTGGACACTGGACACGTTAAAATATACTTTAGGTTTTAACATTCTTACAACCATTACGCCTTTTGTTAATAATACGTGGAATCAAATAATCGATCACAAATTTAATGTACACACAGATAAATAATAAGATGAGATTACCAACCAGAATAAGACCGTACAGGTTTGTATTTGTGAGCTGATGATACCATTTCTGCTTCCTCCAGTTCCGGCTGGCGTCGAACTTGTTCCACATCGTCCAGCGGTCCCCGATCCACATACATCTCTGGATGCACAACGCTAGAGATGTTGTCATTTATGAAAAAATTAAAGTTAACAGTATTTTACATGTAGTAAGGCCTAAAAGGCAGTCCCATCTATGAATGTCTTAAGTTTACGCGAATATTACTCATTACAATAAAACTTTAACGGATTTTATCACGGTTTATTCAATTATTGTACTTGTGCCACGTCTCAGAAGCCTTATAACGGATAACACGTTGGGTGACACGAAGTTAAATAATGAAAAAAAAATCGATAAAATCCGTCAATGTAGTTTTATTGTAACAGTCCTATATCAGTTTTAAAAAGTGATGATGACTGAGTGAAATGAATATGGTTAGAAAAGGTGACCGATGTGTGCTTTAAACTTCTGCATTTGTGAATTAAAGCATATCTATCTGCTTCTGGAAACCCAAAATCTTAGAATATAGATAGATATATGTCTTAGAATATAGATAGTATGTCTATAGTCTAAGATCCTGACAGTGTTTTGTGATTAAGATTCGTCTGCCTCTTGATCTAGTGGTAAGCGTGTACAACCACAGTCGTGAGGTCCTGGGTTCAAATCCTTGGTCGAGCGAAAGTGTCTAAAAACAGTTCAAAGTGTAGATGTCAGTGGTGTTTCACATCCGTGCCTCGAAGAACACCTTAAGGCGTCCATTCTGCGTCTGATGTCTTTCCTGTGGGATTGCCATGCCATCGAAATAGGTGAATAAAAGAATAGACCATACACTTGTGTACTCTATAGCGATGGACGCCGTACCCGAAATTCGACAAGGATGACTTTATTGTTATAATGATTAAGAGTGTTGCGACCTAGGGTTGGATCATCTCAAGAATGATATTGTTTGAGCAGTGCCTAATGGGCTAGCCCATTAAGTAAAGCAGAAATAAACGAGAATTGTAGAAAATAAACCTACCTCTGTATGTTACCTTCTTCATCATAGTCTTCGGCAGAATTGCTTTCGTATTCTTCTGTTTCTTTCTCACTTCCATTATCGCCGTATTCTACCTGTCTTTTATGTTTCCTTTCACTAAAAACATTTAGTAATTTCTTTTTATCAATATAAACAACTCAGTATAGATATCAGATAGAATGCAAGTAAGCTTACCCGTATTCTTGCTGTAATTGGTGTGTCTTACGCTTGCTCCGTTGTGGAGTCCCATTTTGATCTACCATATTTGATGTGTCACAATCTTGGTCGGATTTTCTGGCGACAAAGACCTCGTCGGGCGGCAAAAAGGACGTTTGGAAACCCTGGAACACCTCTCGCTCCTCTGGTTCAACATTCTCCAATCTTGAGAAGGATTGCGGTATATGTTTTATACTAAACTCATCTTCACTCACGACATCTAGCGGTAGTTTAAGTAATAAATAAACGCAAGCAATTATTAAAGTTACTACAATAATACAAATAAAACTACTTAAACTTGATTTTTTTGTTTTAAAGTGAATTTTGGATCGTGTAGCCTCTCGTGTCATCGTAATTTGTGACTGACGTTAGATGCCAGATGATCGTTAGAGGTTCCTTGTCACAATGAGAAAATTGGGTATTGTAGTAGTGACCTTGGACCTAAATTGCCGGTAGCAATTTTACAATTACTAGGCATTTAATCATTATATTGGTTTGTATAGGTCATAGGTGCGTCTTCATCATTAGATTTTTAGGAGCTTTTTGGATTTTATTCAACGTATCCCGTTGAATGACTAGGGACTTACTGCATTAGATGAAAAATTATATAATATCTTTATTTGTTATAATTACGCTATGTCTAACACATATGTATAATAGAAGAGTTTAAAAATAAATAAATTATAAAAGTAGTATTAGGGACTGTGTGTATCACAAAAAAATTCAGCTTAAGTCAGGACTACATTCCTGATACTGGTTTTCAGAGCAACCTTTATTTCGCATCCTGGCGGTAACGTCTTTTCAATGTGCATAGCACTATCAGGTTGGATAATGCTTACCCAAACCGGCGCGGATGAGGTAGGTTTCACAGCTCAGCGTGATGTATGTAGGTGCGGTCTGTGCAGCTTATAAGTAGCCCAATGAGGGGAGAGTGAGGGGAAGAGAGTGCATTAAGATATTGTAAATTTGAATAATGAAACGAAACATGGATTGCAGTGCATTTGCATAACCATGGAAGCGTCAGTAATTGTAGAATGAACAGAAGATCGGACGTCTTGGCGTTCACAGAAAGAGGCATATGTGCATCAGTGGAACGATAAGGGCTGATAATGGTGATGAAACAGGAGTTTAGGTGAAGCAATGCGCATATACATAAATTATTAAACTGGTAAAGTCGCTTACCAGGTTTTTTTTATTAGAAATTTAATTAGAAGTAAAGAAAACCTTTTTCTTTAAATAAAACCTTATGGGTGAAATTAAAAATGATACGCATTTATTTGCTAAAGAAGGGGAAGAAGATATTGGACATTTTTACGAAATAGATTGAATGAAATGTTGAAAATGATTTATTACGAAGACCTTTTAGAAAAAGCAAAATCAATTGAAGAATGTATCCTTACCAGGATGACAGTGAAGGGTAATCCCACCAATATGTACTTACTAACAAACGCAAAAATTTTTAAGTATGGATGGATGTTGTCACGTAAAAAAGTACTGAATGTGTTCTAACGAAACTTTGCATATGCAATAATATAGCATCAGAATAACACATAGGCTATATAAATTATAACAGTTAAGGTCTTAAATCGAGTCGCCTGAATTTAAAAAATTTGTGATTCGGGGGTAATAGAGTGGGCTTTTGAATGGTTTTATGCAATTTCGGCTGCCGGAGATGCGCTGATTTAAAAAGGAACAGTTGAGTGGAGTGACAATAAGCAGGATTTCGTAACAGATGAACTGAAATAAAAGTATTATGAAAGAAGGAACTCGAGAGGCTTATTTTCGGTTGGTGTAATGCAATTGTAGTCGCCGGAGATACTCCAATTTCTCTATTTTTGTTTTTCAATAGTCATACAATCTTGTTTCGTCCGTTCGTTTTCTTTTGTTTTGTAGTATAAAGGGAGAGATAGCTACGCTGCGCTTAATTTAAACTCGGGCAAATAGGATTTTCCAAAGCAGTTATTTGCAAATAAAAAGAAAATGGCGTATCTCTGCAATCAAACTGATACTTACAATATTTTACTCATTTAGTTCACATACACATTTATTAAACAGAAAAATCACCAGAGAATTTCGCGACGGAACATCGCGTTTCCTTTTATTTTGTTTTTGCAGGCGCCAGAAACAATTGGCGTATCTCGGAGCGCCGAAATTGAATTAAACCACTTCAAATTAATCCTTTCAAGTTCCCTACACTAACATAATATCAAATTTTACATTTTAGGTCATACTAAAAACAAAAATAAAAGAAACAAAATTGTGTGATACCACGATAAATTAGTCCCCCCATTCACAGATTCTTCAAATTCAGCGACTCGATTTAGCACCGCGCCCATAATAACTTTTGTACGTCATTTTGCCCGTTGTCCAAGCGGACTAAGTCGTGGGTAACAGCGAGCAATTTAGGAAGAGAGGGGCCACTAAGATAGATAAATCAATTGAAGGGTAAAATTATTTGACCTATTTCTTCAGCTCCGATATTTATACCCCGCGGTACAAAAAGGAATCGTGTGTAACAGCGACTGAAACTGCGTAATATCTGCGTAATGCCCTACCGCGCTTACATTGTTTCATCTCTTTTACTTCGGTATCGTGTCCGTTCTTTTGCAGCAGAAGTAACTTTAGAATCTGACGCACAGTTTTTGTAATTTTATTGCAGTAGATATATACATATACTCCTTCAAGGCAGCGCAGCGCTGATGGGCTAGCGTTGCGCTGCTTCGCGTCGCGTCCTCGGCATCCTCAAATATAATATATATTTTCGTAACAGAGGAAGACGCACAGGAATACGACACTGACAGTTTTTGCAAGCACTTGATAATGACGAAACAATGGTTCCTGCATATATCGTGGATAAACAAGAAACAATTTCTAATCAACTTGATAAAAGAACTGAACATACAGACTGTAGCTCAGCTGTTGAAGTCGATATGGAATTGTAAAACGAAGGACACGATTATGTCTACCAGCCAGTAAGTAGATTATTTCTGAAAATTCTCGAATTTGTTTGACATATTGCTGCGTTACAGAAATACAGGCAACATGGCCAGGGCAATACCTAATGCCTAATAACCTGGATTTGACACCCTTTACCATAATATTAATATTAAATCATAGATATTTTTCATCGTGGGGAATGACGCATTTGAGAGGTGGAGGGAAGGAGCCCTGCGACTGAACCTGACCTGAAGCGGGCTACGGGAAAATAAAACGTGACATCATCTTTTGGTGACGGCCCAATTCCTTTGCATTGATATAGCAAACACATCTAAGACGAAAGAGAAAGCAAGTGTAACTTTAATCTGTGTTTTTCTTTCATTCATTTATCCCTGTAAAATGCGTATGTGAGACAAAAATAGTCGTATTCATAACTTCCTTCTCTATTAACCATCCGGATCATAGGCCGTCATAGGCCTGTCCGAGTCTTCTCTATCTTTATTACCTCTATGATTGAAATACGCTAATTAATAATTCGTTTAAAGGCGTTTCGTGTGGAGCAGCTACGACCAAGTACCGCTGGACAACAACAGGACTGCGCAGCCCAAGTCCACTCTCAGAGAAGTCATTGCAGCCGAGACACAGAGGTTTTTGACGTTGGATGCTGTAAATAATCATTGTATAATTTAAAATAATTGAAAGTGGGTATGAAATAGCGGTTGGACTGAGAAAAGACTTAGAAGCGCTCACGTTTTTCATCTTTTCTATACGAAGGTGAATCGAAAAGTATTCGGCCTGACCAAAAAAATAAACACACTAAATCAGTTATATTTTTATTTTTCTACTTAATCACCGCCAAGTTCGATGCACTTTTGCCATCTCCCATTTAAATATTTTAGCATTTGGAAAAAATATTCTTCCTTAGAATCAAACTATACGTCTACTGCTGTTTTGACTACTCCGTTTGTCGAAAATCTCTGACGTCCCAAGTCCCAACAGAAAGAAGTCTAACGCTGCCAGATCAGTTGAATAAGTCGGACGCGTATTACCACGTAACCCTATTAAGTTCAAGGCCACAATTGTGGATTTCATCCATTGATTCCGCACAGATGCGTGAACACAACGGGCGTTAGCTTGATGAAACAAGACTCTGCTGAGTATTCCTGGACAATTTTTCTTTATTTCCTATCGTAAGCGATGTAGTAAGACACAGTAGTAATCAGAGTTTATAGTCTGATCCCTTTCAAGATAACGAATCATAATCACACCCTTCTGACTGAGGGTCCATACTGAATCCAATTACCTTATTTGTTGAGAAAATCGCATTAGCCCGTTTAGGGGGTGGTGACCAGGTATTTTCCACTGTCTTGATTGTTGTTTTGTTTCATGCGTAAAATAATGAACCAATGTTTAGTTCATTGTAACAAACCGGTTCAAAAATCTGCATCGGCTTCAGATAATTCCAGTGTCACGTGAAATAGTCAATTTCGTCCTTTTTTGTTCAACTGAAAGCAGTCGTGGAACCCACCTCGCATATACCTTGTGGAAACCCATTTCGTTTACTATGATGTTTCGATTTCGTTCATAAGAGATGCCTATAATCTCGGCTATCTCTCTAATTTTTATTCTGCGGTATTCCATAATTAAATCAAGTACTTTTTTATCCCTTTCGCCATTAGTGGACGTCGAAGGCCTTCCAGAGCGGGGTCACGATTTGCTGCATTTGCAGAAAATATGTCCGATTGCTTTGTTAAAAAAATTATAATATCACAACTAATTCTCGCACAAGTTTCGAACTTTACACAATGAACTAGTCTAAAGTGAACTAAATAATGTGGGACAGACTACCACACACGTGGTCTAGTGGTAAATACGTTCAACCATAGTCGTGAGGTCCTGGTTTCGGGCGGACCAAATTGTTATAGGAATTTTTCAATTCCTAATCGAAGTCAGGACGTTGGCGGTGTTACACCCCGTGTCGAAGTGTCGTTAAGCCGGTTGGTGCTGCGCCTGATTTCTCTCCGGTCGTATCTGATTGCCCGTCCCATCGGAATAGGACAATGACGAAATAGGGTTTACACTTGTGCCTGGCGCGCACAAATGTGTGTGCCAGGCACAAGTGAACAAATTGTTCACCATAAAATGTGCTGCGCAGTTGGTTAGTGTCTATAAAGATGGCCGCCGTCGCCGAAATATGGCTAGGACAATATTATTATTATTGTGTAGATATAGATTAAAGAAGTATGTTTTCTATGTCTGTACAAGAGAGATAATATATTTATATAATATAAGAGTAATTGTTAAAAGAGGACAGATTACATTTTAAAATATAATTTATTTGCCTGCGAGCTTGTAGATACGAGCAGCAAGTAAACACTTTTTGTTCAAGGTACACCAAACGTTGTATCTCTCAGAGCTCTTGACCGTAGCTGGCGGTCCGCTGATGTGGGAAGTACTGAGGCAGTGTCGCAACATCTACGACCAGTACGCTGAAGAAGAAAACCTTCTGGACGGACCGGTCGTCACGGACGCGCAGGAGAAGATAATGTGGACTGTTGCTGAAACGGTAATATGAAAAGCGTTAATTTCAAATCTCGTTGCATTGTCTCAACATATTGGCTCACCTCAACAAACTTTATACTTTAATAAATTCTGTGCAATTTTAAAGATTTGCTTTTCGTATGCGATTAGGGTAAATTCATATCAGGGCAAAGCCACAAGTGTGTTCCATCTATCATTCTCCTATTCCGAACACGTGACAGGAAGTAAATTATGTGCAGAGCTTTACGTTGAAAATAATGCGACCATTTCAAAATGAAAACCTTAAAAGATGACTCCAGTAATAGAAAAGTAACTACCAGAACACGTAAATATAATTAAAACTTTGAATTAATTCTAAATTGGTTCAAACCGTTAATTAATTAAATTATTAGTAATCCAGTTGAGTCATCCTCTTTAAGGCTTTTGACTATGGCCCACACTTATATACCAGCGAGGGACCATATGAGCGTGATGTTAATTTAATTTCAAAATATTGCATACAATGCAATTTTGCATCGTATTTCACTGTGTGTATTTTGTATCTTATTATAGTATATTACGATAAATTTCCCATCATATAATTTCGTTTATTTTCATCGTTATCTTTATATAAAATGCGTACATCGCTCTATTAAGATATAGACAGATAAGATATAAAGATACTGAAATATGAAAACATATTTACTATTATCCTTGCATTAACATTATACAAACCATCAGGGGGGCAAATGAGAAATCGGAGCCTTTTTCGACTACCGGCGCCCACGAACATCCACATAATTACTAAGCCATAGGCCACCGGCTACTCACAAACCGCACGAACTGCGACACTGAAGTTGTCACTTTACGGCGGTATTATGTGAGTGAGAGTTACCTCCCCGGCCGAGCCGGCCCAATTCCGTTGCATAGGAGGACGTCGTGTCATGCATATTGCATGCATGGCACTACGCCCTCCTAATATGTAAGACGTAACTCGTAAGCACAGCCTCCCGCATGAGTCTTTAGACGTATTTCCTTGACTATTCGCACCCGTAGACAAACTTCGCCCTATCTAGTCGAGTGAATGATTACTACTAGGTATACTTAGTCGGTACTTCATGTATTTTTTTTTATTCCAGCAAAAAAAAGAGCAACCTCCGCCGAGCCAAGGAAAAGGGTCAGTTCCACGTGGGGCGAGCCATGCCAAAAACATTGGACCAGATCACGAACAAAAGGAAGTGTGTATTTTTTATCCCATTTTATCCTATTAGTAATGCGAATGTTAGCATAGACGTTTGTAATTATTGTAAATTTATGACATATTGATTACAGCCCGGAATAAAACTAAACTATTTTAATACCGAAAATAAAAATGTTTTCCTTCTTTGCCGACGAAGCACACGAAACATGACGACAATAATTTTATTTATCACTTGTTACATGTCATTCTTTGTATCCATGGCAGAGTAACGGATTAAAAGAAAGGAGAGGCAGTTATGTGTATTGTAGACAGAAATAAAAACTTAAAATTGTACTTGATATGCAGTAATGCGGTGCTACGCTCACAGCTGCGTACCTGGACGAAAACTTTGACGTGACGAAGACACGAATTTAATAATTTTTTTCCCCCAAATTTCACTTCAAAATTAACGTTTGTATTTTGATAGTTGGAAGCTCTGTTGGCGTCTTGGTCGGCAAAGATGAAAACCATGAGAGATAATATCAGACTGCAGGAAATGGAGGTGACTTTGAGTGACGGTACCAAGCGCAATATATGGAAAAATAAATCCAAATCAGATTCACAAGAAAGTGTGGATGAGGTGAGACTTAATCGTTTATACTAACCCAAGAACTATGCGTCTAGTTAAACGCGCGGTTGCATTTGCTCCAATTTTTGTGAAGGGAAAGATGCCCAAGATGGTGTGGTAAAGCATGTATGCTTTACCAAAAAAGCATATATGTTACGCTAGACCATAATATTTCATACGTTTATACTCCATTAAATATTTCTTTGATTGGTAAGAATAATTGTATTCATAGGAATACGAAACGACTAGTAGTCCGTTCCAGCTCCGCATGGATGTGCCACGAAATGTGCCAAAAATCATTGACTTACAAAAATTTAATACATTTATGACAGAACGTCTGTCGGGACAGCTGGTGGTCAATAATTTCTGCAGCGAAATAAGGACTCACTATGATTTTTGCCAACTTTGGAGATATCATCAAAGTTTAATAATGATCAAAACTTTCTAGAACATTCTATATGTTCATCATAAATGTTGTAAATTGTAATTTTTACAAATACGTTCAATAGCTTCCGAGCCTATTTAATACAAACAAACAATCAAATGTTTCCACTTTTTCATATTAGTACAGAAGAGCTACAACTAGGAGACATTTACGTAACACATTTACAAAACGACACATTCTTACACTTTGTTGTGACTAGTTGCACTTTATTGCGCAGCCTCTTGTAAGTGATAAAACAATAGGGATGTCCTTTCTTATTCTAGTCCAGATTAATTAAACATAAGGATATTTACATACCGCAGAGGATTATTTTAACAATCGCGAAAAAAGTTGCAAACAAACAAACCAACAAACCAGCAAACAAACAAACAAATAAAGAAACATACAAACAAACAAGCAAACAAACATGCAAACAAACTCCTTATAATGTTATAACTTTTTATAATTACAATTGATGTAATTGTTATAACAAATTTGACTCAATAAACATCGTCTTCGTCATATCTACACTAATATTGAACATCACTCACCACCTGGGCGGCAGCTTATAATACCTTTCTCTAAATTCTCAATCATTCTACAAGATAACTGAAAATAAGTGATTGACCAAATTTTCCGATGGCTCCTAGGTTAAGCTGGATTTTCAGTTCCACAAACGTCCTGTAGGCTAACATCATTTGCCTATGGGATTTAAGATGTGACACATTGCTGCATTGAAGCTCAATTGGGCAGTACAAGGGACTTGCCTCTCGCATACAAAACGTTTTGTGGGTTTCTAGTGGCGCAGGAAGTTTTGCCGTTTTATATCTTAACCGTCTAGGCGTTTCAACGTAGGTAATTATACTTAACATTTTCAGATACAACTTCTCCCATCATATATTGGTAAAAAGATCTTGATGTATTTGCCGCCAAATCAATGGGGTGATTGCGCTCACGTCAACAAATATTGGGCGTACCTGGTCGACGAGATCCGATCGGAAATTGTTACGAGGAACAAGTTGACAATTGAAATGAACAAGATGCGGGTTGGTTTTCTGATCCTACATTTGAAATATTTCATTGTGGCCGAAACAGATAATAAAGGTACAGTGGGGAAGTTATAGGCCTTTTTTGTTGACGCGGGGAAACGCATTTACACAACGCTAAACTTAATTTGTAGTTCATACATCTATAAGAGAGTGTTGTGCAACATTATAGCTGCAGCGCATATTGACAGCTGTGCTGTCGCGTTGGCTGCGGTTTGTAAGTAAGCGGTGGTCCATTGGAGGGGAGGAGGAAAGGAGGGCAACGCGTCTGCATGACAATTATATTATACACGGGCATCAGTGGCCGTCTATAGGATTTATTTCTATACTATACAAAGTGAGGCGTATCAGTCCATCAATGTCAAGTTTTTATTATCATCATACTTATACCTACCTCCCGTTGGTACGGTACGGAACCCTCGACATTTGACATGAACGATTTTTTTTCAGGATAACATTATTCGCCACAATATTCAGCTGGATGTTGAATCGCCTACGCTGTCACCGGTCACATCTACAACCACTAGCATATCTACAAAGAAAATGAGGAGTATTAGGGATACGTCAAGGAAATCGAAGGTAGATCGAGAAAAGCAAAAGAAACAAATTTTATACTTTTAAGTTTAGTTATTATTATTATTTTAGTTATATTTTATTCAATAATTTTAGAATAAGAAGCCGATGTTCACTGTAACACGATTGGACGCGCAGCTCTGCCACCGTGGCGCGGCCGATGCTCGTCTCTGGACGTGGTGTGCCAAGATCCTCAAGTTTTATAAGGAGAATAGTGTTAAAGTAAGTTACATATTACATAGTTGGAGGTGAAAGGTTAACAAAACAGATAAACAATGCGAATGTGGAAGGATGTAGGTACCGAGGAAGACTGACATACCGTGGTGAGGTTGACAGGGTACCTCCCGATAGTGGTGTCAAAAGTATTCGCTACGGGCGTGTCTGTATGAATAGAGCAATGAATGTGGAGCAGGCAAGGCTGGTATGTAAGGATCGTGATGGCACTCCGTTCTCCCTGCCAACCCCGTGAGGGAGCTGGCGTGAAGATGTGTTTCTGTTGTAATTCGATGATCAATTTTAATTATGCAAGCAGTTTGTATTGTCCTACTCCTTCGATTCTCATCAGATTAAAATTGTCGGCCCCAAAACATTCCTTACCTTTCCCTTGGGATCATTGGGATCAGACCTTGCGATCATATCAGAGGGACATTGTGGTTGTTGTTATCGACCCTGGCGCCACAGGAGTGACGGGAAACGGGAGTGGGCCAAGCCCGTTAAAAAGCAGCTTGCGACCACGACTTGTTTCGCGCTCCGGATGCGGCTGATCTGATGATCAATATATATTTTGATGAAAAACCCATGCGGTCATAGGCTCTCGCGGTATTTGGTCTGTCAACATCGGCTATTAGCAATCTAAACAAGTGTTCCAGTCCCAGACATGATCCCTTTCCACGAGACAATCATTCACTTAACGCCATCCCGCGCGAGCTGGCCTTGCCAAATGAGTCGGGGGAAGACGGGCCCTCTGGTCAGAATTAAATTAGCAAATTTGCTTACCCACGGTAGAGCCTAAATTCCGGCTCTCAGTCTGATCGAGGGGTAAATCCCTAAGCCAAGCCTAGTTTCGTCGAGCATATAAACATATACGCTATAAGACTGTATCATGTTTCTCTTCGCTGCCACAGCATATGCTCCGAACCGAAAAGAACATTCGAGTAGGTACGTAATCGTAAGGTTTCCGTCGGGTCTAGCCTTGGTGTGATGTGATATTCTTTCTTGTTTTCTTCTATTCTGAAGTCTTTAAAAATCTATCAATCGTAAAAAAGTGAGCAGACGAGGCTTTTACATAAGTTATTTTATAAATAGATTTATTTGAAGAGCTCCGCATAGTGGTCTCGAGTCTTGAAGTAATCACGGTAGAAAGACTAGCTGTTCATACTACGACGATCTTGTGTCGGATATGAGAATTGCCTAATCATTTATTTATAAAAATATATGATATGAAAAAATATATTTTTTTTACAAGCACTACACAAAACTTATGAAAATATTTTTTAACAGGAATCGAGGTATAAAGGATTAACTATATTCGGAGATTCATATTTTCCATGTCCCATGATGCAGCATAGTATTAATTTACCACTCAATCCTCCTCTAAGTAAAGATCCCACAAATCTTTGTTAAGACAAAACATCGAAAAATAATTTTGATGTACCTACAATCTGCGCTGGTAAAAACAATTGTTTGATAAGAATGTAATTGTACGGCGGCCGTCATTGTACACAAACAAAAATCATTACTTAACATCCAAAATATTATATGATTTAAATACAACTTTACCAACAATTAAAATTTGTATAAAACTTGGATTGAATTATTTTATGGTTATTTTATTTTGTAGATTTCTATTTCACTTTATTTTTAGTAGAATTAACAAAATAATTATTAAAACTAATGAGTAATATAAATTATTATGTATTTTAATTCTAGGTCCCTAGTACGTTTTCCTTTCATTAATTCATTGAGTAGGTGCCTACACAGTTAACTACTAATATCACATGAGTAGATATTAAAATGGAACACAGGCAAAACTTCATACTGTGCGTTCAAAGTTACTTTACCAATACGTAGTATTTCTATATCGTTATTGAGTTTGGCAGTTATTTTGCTAGTCGGTATTATCTGACAAATTTTGTCACCTCACACAAAATGCGGACAGGCAATGGGATATATCATAATTACTGTTATGTATGTTTATTTCCTATAAAAAAAAAAACATTATTAAATTATTACTTTAAATATTACTATTTTTATAAAACTTAAGCATGCCAATCTAACTATTTAGAATGGCATATTTAGCATAACAATTTTTTTTATAGTGTACGGCCAGTGTTTTATAATGCACAAAGATCAAAATCGTATTTTAGGACGTCGACTCAAAAATTTAGTTACTTTCTAATAACACGTGTCGAATTATTTTTTCAATTAAAGGTGCTGTTTTGTATAAAATAAATCTTGATTTACATTTAATTTAGAAACGTCATTTGAATAATTCAATATATGTGTTTCTTAAATTATACAATTAGTGCAGGTAAGTGTGACACAACAAAATAATCTTGTAGAATATTAACCCCATTATACTTTTTAACAATATTTTTTATTAGTTTTGATTTTTGCAAGAGGTAGTGCTATGCTGCATTGCAGTGGAATTGGGGCGGCACGACCTGGAAGGTACCTATCGCCCACACGGGACCGGTGTAAAGTGACACCTTCGGTGTCGCATTTCGTGCGGTTTGTGAGTAGCCGGTGGCCTATTGGGGGAAAGAGGAAACGAGGGCAACGCCTAGGCTTAGTAATTATGCAGATGTTCAAGGTTGTTGGAAGTCTTAAAATCCTCCTATTGCTCGTCTGCCTCCTTGTATATTATAAAGAGAAATACTGAATCATTAGATAAATGTAACGTAGTAGTACTAAAGGGTTCAGCGTATATCTGGGTACTGCACTATTATTATTCATATTTAAACGACGACGTTTTATTTTCTCTGCTAATGTTTTTATTTTTGTTTAATTAAAATCTGTTCCAGTTTCCAGCTGTTATATTTAGTTATATTAGACCAGTTTATGAAAACGCTAATTTCATTATTGTCAAGAACTTTTGTTATATTTGGTCATTTCCCAATTCTGATACTGATTCAGTTACTAAAAGTACTAACCTTTACCACGAACACAAGCGGCTTACATAATTATCATATTATTTAGATAGGCACAAGCAATTTATTTACAGGACTAGATGGCAAAACAATACAGTGATTTGGTTGCTAATCATTAAAAAGAAACCATTTCTGTCATTCATGACGTGTTGAGTGTTGACAAATGACAAATGTCACTTGACATTTACTTATAAGAGAGATCTATCTTTGCTTACACGGAGAATATTTTCAAATAATTTGCTTTTTCATTTTCCTGCGTTAAACATAAATATTAGCTGATTAAACAACATAAAATGCTTTTTTCTTTAATGTAATGTAAAAAGTTATAGTTTTAAATATAAAAAAATGAGCAAACATATGTATTCCACTGCAAATCTCTCCGACAAAGAACTAAAGGAACAAGGCAATAGACTATTCAGTTTGCGAAGGTTCGAAGATGCTATGAACTGTTACACTAAGGCCATTGTAAGTAAGGCTTTGTATTTTTTAACCTTTTATTGTGAGGACAAAGATTTGTATGCATCATGGTTGATGCTGAAAAACACTACAGACCGTAATATCTTATTTTTAATATTTGATTTTTGTATCTCTCTAGATTAAAAATCCCTCTGTAGCTACATATTTCACGAATCGAGCACTATGTCATCTAAAAATGAAAAAATGGGAGTCTACATGTCAAGATTGTCGGCGTGCATTAGATATAGACAATAATCAAGTGAAGGGTCACTTTTTCCTTGGACAGGCCCTTGTAGAACTGGAGTGCTACGATGAGGCTATAAAGCATTTACACAGAGGTATGAATATTATTAATACACATACATTTGATCAGACCTATCACTTAAAGAAATAAAATGATTGCAACTTATTAAAAGGATATAAATACATACACTTAACTTGGTTTTCTATATTTAGACCTCATTTATATATATGAAAAATCTTTCTGACACTTGGCAGAAAGTTTTCTCAAAGAAAAAGTTATCTTTTTATAGAATTACACTTATGTTTTCTTTTTAATTTCTTTTCCTCCTAAGAAATTACACTTGTAAAAGAAAAAGTACAGATTGAAATTTTTGTTGTATAAGGGATCAAGCAAACACTTGGAGGTTTTCTTCATGATAGTAATAGTTAAGTTAGCTGTTACAAACACTCATATCAGGATACATCACTCCCATCTGCAGGAAAGAGGGGGTTGGTTCCTCTTTCGACCTAGTATCGTTGCCAGATGCCCATAGCAATTTGTAGAAGCTGTATTGGGCTTCCCTTTGCTTCCACAAAAAAAAGTTTAGGTCTGATTTTTCAGACCTTAACTTTTTTGTCTGAAAGGTCTGAAAAAAAAAATCTGAATTTTTGAAGAAAAAGCTGAGTTCTGTTTTACTGCCCATTGTCATGCAGATGTGTTTCTCTCCTTTTCCTGAGCCACTGGAAACTCACACACCCCAAGAAACATCACAACTTAGCTGTCACTTTATGATGGTGTTATGTAAGCGTAACATCCTGCTGGCCCAATTTAGCTGCAATCCAGCACGCATATCTCTTGATTATTATATCATTGTAAAAGAGTAATAATAATTATTCTTCTTTGAACCACACTCAATATTCACCAAGCACAGTGAAACTCTACATTCCAAGATTGACTGGCTAGCCTTTGATTTAGGTAACACAGTTGTTGGAGACAGTTTCCTTTTTTTTAAAGTAGCAGAGCAGAGCATTTTGATGACTACCGGTGCCCAGCGACAACCACCTTTCTTGCTCCCTTCCAATAGGCCATATTCTTTTATTTTTTGAATATAAGATAGGGAGCAAACAAGGAAGTGGGTAGTGAGCACATCCACCCATAGATGTATGCAAAATGAAAAAAATTAAATATTATTTCATATTTGTTGCAGCTAATGATTTGGCAAGAGATCAAAAATTAAATTTTGGGGATGACATAGCAGCACAGATTAGAATTGCTAGAAAAAAAAGATGGAATGTACAAGAGGAGAAACGGATATCTCAAGAGATTGAGCTTCAGGCGTATTTAAATAGGTAACATACAGGGAATACATTTTTGTCCTCTTTTCTGGGCCAACATTAACTGATGTTTGGGTACTGATTCTTCGCTAGTTGTTATCAGCTAGTTGATAGCAGGTGTGGCTAACTTGATTCAAGTGAAAATCCACCTATTACACATTTCTTAAAATTTTAAGTAACAATAAAACTTTTGCTTGCATTAATTGTTTCCTTAACTGGTCATGATCGACTCTACTATGAGCTACGATCCGGTACCGGAGACCGGTCGATCGAGATTGACCACCACTGGTATACGATTGCCACCTTTGGTAAATGGGCTATCTAACAAAAAAAAATTTTTTTTTTAAAGTGAAAAGCTGTTGATAATAATGATACAGATTAATATCAATTTGTTAACAAATACAGCAAATTCTATTAATTTACAGCAGGCATAGTTACAGGAGATGTAATGCTTTGGACCATAGTTACTGTAATACAAAGACGTTCACAATACATAAAATTATTGGTAGTATAAATTGTTTCAAATATGTTGGAGAAATTTTAATGTGTATCATACACTAATTCACGTTTGTCATACAATATATTTTATCAATGTTACTCTTAATTCAGTGTATTAAAAGTTGACATAACCTACTTTACAGGTTAATAAATGAAGACATGCAGCGTAGAATAGAGTCACTAAAATTGGAGAGTATCAACGAAGAAGAGGCAAGCAGTAAAACAACCAAAGTCGAGGAGGAGTGTGTAAGTTAACTCTGTTCACTATAAATATAGAGTTTAATTAGTATCGTCAGAGTGTTGCGAGCTTCACATACTTATTATATAACACCAGAGTTATGTTTGACTGTTGACCATTTTCTTCCGTTATATTATCTTCTAATTTTTTTTTTATACATTATCTATCCACACATTTGATTACTTTAGGTTGGGTTCTAACATATTTTGAATGGAAGCAATGACAAAATCCTATTTCCAGTTGCCAACAGTATGAATAGATTGATTATATAAAACAACCATTAGTCACCAAAGATTTTGTGCAATACAGACTGCATAAAACGTTTTGGCGAATATTTAGCATTACATCCAACAAACTGAACTAACAAACCAGAAAGCGCTTGATGTAACTGACACTGACTACAACACAGAGTAATAAACTGTGACATATTTGTATATGCCGTTTTTTTTTTTACATAAAATGGGTCCCTTTGACTGCAAGTATAATTTTGTCGACTTACATAAGTTGTCATGTTTATACCTCCCATTGGTACACGGAAGTACTGGTATGTGAGTCCCACTTGAAGTACCTTTGTATCATGTGTGTGTTTCATATCTGTTAAGATATGTACATGATCAGTCTTGTGATGCTGTGACAGCCCATCCCTTTTTTTTGTTTTCGCGGGGAAACAAATTTACGCGCCTTCACTGGACCTGGGTCTAGTGGTGTGTGGAACTCGCGAGACACTATAGTGCTGAATACCCACAAAAACCACCGCGAGTGATATCATTGCCGTCTTTGGTGAGGTGCCTCGGAACAACATATCAGGGCAGCTCGACGGCTAGTCAGCTCCCTAAGGGATCGAGCGCACCTCCACAGATGGGGTTGTCTCGCACTACAAGATAACATCACCGACTCTGGGACAGTGCAATCGGGTGAATCCCATCCTCGCCCCGTAGCGCCTCCTACTGTTGCCCTTTAGCCCCCTCTTCTTATAAGTGGAGTGCAAAGATCCGCCTTTGTGCTGAAACTACTAACCAATTTTTTTTAGTTTTCCAAAGAATATTGAGAATATTTGCAACATAGTATGAGGTAGTGATTACAGCAGTATTGAGCCGCCACAGTTGGGGCCACGATTGGCTTGTATAGGGTGTAGGAGAGATACGCGCCGACGCATCCATTACCCATGTGGATGTTATCAGGTGTTGGTTTCCCATAAAAATCCATATGGTACAGTTGTCACCCACAATATGGTATAAGAAAACTAATAAAACTGATATTCCGCCATAGAAATTATGTCTATTTACATGATATTTTACAGAGTACAATGAATGTAAAGTGCAACTAATATTATTTAAGTCTATCGTGATTTATTTTGCAACAAAGAATAGGTACGCAAAATCTTTATTGGGTTTTCTGGTAAAAACGTAATGGCAACATTGGTATTAGGGGTGTTGTTTTATGTTTGGTTTCTTGGTATGCTCTCACGTCACGGGCGAACTGAATGTACATTTTAGATTTCGTACCCAAAATGTATAGACCATATTCATAATTTGTTTTTTTCTTCAATTGTTTTCAGAACAACTACTGTAGCGAGTTGAACAACTTGTTCTCTAAGATCGACGAGAGAAGGAGGGTATGTTGCACAATGTTACTTAACCTAAGATTAGAGGAATGCAAAATTTTCCGAATGTAATTGTTACATTGTAACCGTCGCAATGCCCCGTCTTTTTGTGCGCTTCACTTGTGGATATCGTATAATCATATTTGTAACAAAAAAAAAGATTTATTCAAATCCGTTTACTCCCAGACAGACATTCATACGTCATAATTATACATCTTTTTGCGTTGGGGGTTAAAAATAACAAGAAATTTTTGCCCCATTTCAATGTTATATACTTTCTCATTTTCACATACACTTATCTCAGTTTAATTATAACATTAAATTACCATAGTTATAAATATAATGACGTCGATTATTAATATCCAATAGATAACTCGATGTATTTATCGATCAACCCGAGCTAACTAATTCGTTTAGTAATAGTCGCCAGCTAGTGTTAACAGTTTTATAAAGCCAAGAATAGCCGTTATGCAACATCGGGCGTCACAAGTGAGGGATATTTTTAAGTGGCGTATGTCAATTGATGCAAATAAGATTGAACCCACGCCTGTAGACTGTGTAAACGGATTTGTGTGACGGTGCGAGGGTATATGACGTCATTCACGCGATACGCTGTTTGTTCATACGTCAAGTTGTAATCTTCATTTCGGATCAAATTGACTGATACGTGTAAAATTTACCTCAATCGCACACCGGCGCGAAGCTGTACTTCTTTTCGCGAAGTCTTACTTCTGTTGGCGAAGTCTTCCTTCTTTTGACGAAGTCTTACCTCTTTTGACGAAGTCAGACTTCTCTTGGCAAGGTAATGCTTCTTTCTTCATGTTCCACTTATTTTTGAACGTTTGCGAGAAATCACGGAAGTGAATTTTTACTATGCTCCCGATTTCCGACACTGTATCAGATAAGGTTGTCATTACCATTTATGACGACGAAATTAGGTACTTGTTTTTGTCATGTTACAAGGAAATTCTGTATAACTTCTGTGCACTTGTGCTTTATGTTCGGCACGAACGAGGAAGCACCCCATGAACCTTAACACCTGGACAGTTGAAATTTTTACAGATATATTTGCCACTGTATATAGAATGATTTGTTTTTATAGGGCTACCATACAACGAGCTGCCCAGGATCGGGATGGTGGGCGCCCTAAGGGGGAGTACTACGTTCAATCGTGTGCGGCTATAGGCTGGATTAATTCATTTACATACATCAAACGTGTTTTTTATTGAAATACCGTATCGTGCACCATTCCGAGTGGAACGTGGCCAGTCTGTTATTTACTGTGTGCTATTTGTTGTGCTTGTCAGAAACGCGACGTGCCGGACTACCTGTGCGGCAAGATCAGCTTCGAGATCCTCAGCGAGCCTGTCATCACGCCCTCCGGCATCACCTACGAGCGCAAGGACATCGAGGAGCATCTGGAGGTACGTTCAGATGAGGTATACAATACTGCAAATTAAATTATGAAGGAGGACTACACATCGGCACGGTAATTATGACGTGTGTACCGTCTCTCCTCCCATCCAACGGTTCAGACCGGAAACTCGCAAACAAAACGCGACACCGTAGCTATCACGAAAGAAGGAAAATCCAGTTTTCGAAAATGTGCAAAAAATTTGCTGGTATGATAAAAAAATTGTGCCATAAGAACAGTTAACACATGACATTCTAGTCAGGCTTGTGATGAAGGGATCACTTAACATCTGATGGTCTGAATGAGTTCAGTTTTTTTTTCATCAACCGGACGTCCAATACTTGATAGGCCCAAAGTGATTCACAAGCACAGCACAGTTACGAGCTATTGGTATCTAGTGGTTCGAGCACGTCCTAACTTCCACTATCCACCGGGTAGGAGGCCGTTCGCCACTACCTCTTCGGGTGCGTGGTCGCCACTCGAGGAGCGTTACAGTTCCTTCTCCAGTTGTCGGTTCTTCTAGCACACGACCTGCTTATTTCCATTTTACACGACGAAATACCTTAATTTTATTTCTACTTTCAGCGAGTTGGCCACTTTGATCCGGTGACGCGTGTGAAGTTAACAGCGGACCAACTCATACCGAACTTCACTATGAAGGAAGTAGTCGATGCGTTTTTACAAGATAACGAATGGGCTCTCGATTATTAATCGATTCTTAATATAATCGATTATATGCTCATAAACGCTTTGGAAAACAATCGTTACGTTGTAATTTAAGCATGCCAATCTTATTTGTATCAACCAGATTTTAGTTTTCGGACTCATTATATTGTACTAATGTGTAAAACCCGGACTCACCCGAAGTAATTCGAAAATATAAAAAAACACATGTTTAACAGAATAAGTTCTAACATATTTCTTTTTACTACTAGGATAACTTTCACATTACTGGAATGGACAGAGCATAGACATTAATGGATATAGCCGTCACTCTTAGAATCTTTCTGGCGCAAATTATTTCATATAAATCTTTAAAAAGTATGTGAGAGATAATAGAACGCAAAAGAAAAAACATTTTAGAACTACCATAGATATCGTTGAAGAAAATCACGCAGAAAATATAATAAACATTTTAAATATCGATAAAATATCTTTTTAAATCATTAAACACATTATGCTGACTATTTCTTATTCGTAGCATTTGAGCTTGGATATGATTTGCCACTTTCCTTTGCTAAAGACAATAGTAGTTTTGAATATCATCCTATGTGGCTGTGAAAATTTACACTATCACCTTTAATTTATTATTACGACAAAATTAATTTAACGGATTTTATCGCCATTTATTTAGATATTTGAGAAAGTCTACATTTCATATGCTTTACGGAAGCCCAATAATCGCCTCTGAGGCCGACCGCACGTGTAATACACGTATCGGTCGCACCCGTATTGCTCTGAAAGACTGAAGCGATTATTCCGTACGATACGTTTGCTAGCGGGATGAATAGCGTATGATTATCGGACTAAGTTCCGCGTCTCTGTGAAACGATGAAAGCGCAGCGATAAGCTTGCGAGCAGCATGCGAAAAAGAAGAAAGAAAGATGGTGAACTAAAGACGTATACTTTATAAAACAACAGCGAAAAATAAAGTACCCAAGACGAGGCGGCGTGGTCGTTCGATCTTAGCCTGTTACGGACAGGACGAATCTTACATCAAACAAACATTGCGGACAACAACAAACGGGCTCCATCCGGAGCGTCTGTCACAATCCGTGTCTCCCGGATAGCTGTGAAACCGGCCGAAAAAAACTGCACTAAAATCGGTTAAAGTAGTTTCTTTTGTAATTAGTAAAATTCGCGTAAGCTTAAGACGTCTTTCATTTCATTTTAAAATCATAACTGGCCTTAGTCACCAATCATATAGATGGCAAAATATTTTGAGTAAAAACAGTCTTGCTTGTAAAAATAGTTTTTTAGGACTCTATCGGAGTGCAATTACGTCGATTACTATTAATAAATTGGTAAAATAAGTTTGTGTATATTGTCGGTGTGAATACCACTGAATTACTCAAAATTATTCCCCGCTCCTAAGTCGATCATAGATACATAAAATGGTCTGGATGGCAATATGATGTCTGTTAAAATGTAGATCCACATACAGTGACTACTCGTTAATAAAATATGATCTAATAATATTATATGTTTGATATTGTTCTGTCTGATAAGTAGATTAAACGTTTATAGAAGACAAT
>JAFELO010001185.1:110404-131870 GCA_017140195.1 Eumaeus atala | reverse complement strand
GAGGTGGGGAAGGTTGGGGGGGGGGTGCTATGGGGTTCAGCACGAAGTTGGCACAAGATAAAGAGCGGTCTCCAAAGAGAGGAAAGGATGACACGCAATCAGACCTAAGGATGAAACCAGGAACGCATTATTATATATAATATACCTATATTATATTCGAAAACAGGACGGCCCAAAAAGGGGAGAAGGACTTAGGGATAAATGGATAAAGATAGAGAACTCACATAATACCGCCGAAGTGAAATTTACTCCGATGGCCCGTTTGCACCTCTATTCTATTGAAAAAACTTGTAGGGAAGCGAAGCGTGCGCACCGGAAGGGCATTAGAGATCCGAAAGACGCAGGGCAGGCAGGCAGAGCAGGGCGCACCCTACTGCTCCCGCGATTAGGTCCGTACAACACTTCCCACATTACACACATCTCAATCACATTGTTTTTTTTCCGCCCTTCCCTAACGCATATCCCATCAACTTAGCTTAATCGTTTGTACGTAGAAATTACAACATGAGATGTCTATGGGATGTAACGTCGATGTGCCATGCTGCATTGGAGCCGTATTGGGCTGGAAATTGGGAGGTACCCCTGGCTCACGTGATACCGCCTTAAAAAGGAAGCTACGCTGTCATATTTCATACGGTTTGTTAGTAACCGGTGGCCCATTGTAGGGGAGGAGAAAGAGAGGGCAACGCGTGACACGTGTGTGTCTGTTTTTTGGTATCAGAGTGATCTGATTGTTCATTCGTCACCCTTGTCCCCATTATAAGAATCTGAATTTGAAGTTACTTGTAAATATCTTGTTCGCCTCAGGAGGGTTTATTTTTGTTTTTAGGGATCCGTAGTAGGTATAAGTAATACTTCCTTTTATAACTTTTTATTTGCTTCATTAAATTAGAAAAATGTTACATAATTGTACGCAATATTTATGTACCTTTGATGGAAAGATACTGGTCTGAAACAGCATCAGCTAGCTCAACAACCAGAGGAACCAATTTGCCACGTATAACAGTTTTTTATGTCAGTAAAAAATAAATAAAAAACTTATAGTTTTCCCTTGTAAGGCCATACTTCTCTCTGTCTACAACTCACCGTTGACCTTCTCCTATATGATAATATATATACATTATAAAACGAAATCTCAAACACTGTCTGCCTGTATGTGAACGATTTTCTCAAAATCTGCTGAACCGACTTTCATACGGTTTGCGACCATGGATATACTGATTCCCGAAGAAAGTTTTGGTATATAATTGTGAAGGTAACTCCTTTTATTCACAGGTTCAGGCCTGGGCGGGTCATCATCATTATCACCATTATCATCGGCTGGAGGACGTGTTCTGCTGGACACAGGCCTCCCCCATAGAGTGCCACAGGTAATGGACACGAGCCACTTGCACCCAGCGGCTCCTCCCCACCTTAACCAAGTCATCAGTCCACCGGGCGGTTCGCTAGCTTGTAATTATGGGTGGTCCACCCTTGACCATGGTTGCTATAAAGCTTCTGAAACGTCGGGCTAGTTAAATAATTAAATGAACCGCGATATAATCCGTAAAAGTAGTTTTATTGTAATGGGTAACATTCGCGTAAACTTACGACATCAATAAAAAGCTCAAATAAATCTGTTCTAAGATTTACGTGAAATTATAATACTCGTAAATAGGCAATAGGAAGATTTCAGGTATGTAATATAAAAACGTTACTATCTATAATGTTAGTAGGACGAACTAACCTAACCTACCTATAATTCCCGTAAACAGTGAATAATTAATTATATATATTAGATAAAAAAATCCTTATATAAACTGGAACGGAAACATGGAACATGTGTTCAAATTAGAAAAAGAGCCGTTCATCTGGCGATGCATCACCGCAGTCGACAACTTAGCAAACAATTTGGGGAGCTTTTCAGCGGCGGCTGATGCCAAACTATATTATCACATAGTATTGTGTTTTAGTGCAGTAACATCTGAGACAACTGTTGCGCCTGGCGTGAGGCCAGAGAGATTTCATTCAATTATATTTCATACATACAAAATATTTAGAAAAAATTACCTGAATGATCTACTACATATCATCACATAAGATTGACTTGGAGTGACCGCTACATATATACTGACGGTTCTAGCCTGGTTTGCGAGTGCCCGGTGTCTCATTGGGAAGTTGGGAACATTTTGTGGATGTGTATATGCAGCGCAGCGCCCTAATGCGATGTTTCCCATCGCGATGTGATGCAGTGCGATAGGGGGACGCTGAAAAGAAGCCACGCGTCGCCGCGCGGTAGCAGCGGGACGTTGAGTCGACGCAAAGCGAAGAGGTGCGCTAGTGAGACGTTGAAACGACGAGAAGCAAAGTAGCGCGCTAGCTGGACGTTCAAACGACGCGACGCGACACCCTCCCTGGGCAGTTTTATGCATTATTAAAAATAATATGGGGTCAAACGCGAGTATGTTTGCTTTACATGCGACCTCCTGACATGTGCTAGATACATATTAAAAGTATTTGTTTTCTTTGTTTTCGGAGTGAAACTAGCTGTGTGTAATTTCTAGCCTCTCTAGCCACCTCCCACTACAACTGTAATGTGTACACACGTCTACGTGTACGCATCTCGGACGGTATGTGTACAGTTGTTCGGGGACAAGGTGATGGAGACCAAAGCTTTTGCTTAACACAGCATTCATTCATTCATTTTCAGCCCTTATCGGTCACCTGCTCCGCATAGGCCTCTTTCGATGAATGGCAAGACGACCGATCTTCTGCTACTCTCATCCATCCCGGACCGGCTACTGCTCGGAGATCGTCTACTCACCTGGTAAACGGTGGACCAACACTTCGTCTTCCTAAACGCGGCCTTCACACCAAAACCTTACTGGCACATCTGCCATCTATTCTGATGATGTGATTGTGTGACCAGCCCATTGCCACTTCAGCGCGCTTATTCGATGCGTGATATCGGATACTCTAGTTCTCTGCCCTATGACTTCGTTACGAATTCTATCGGGCAAAGAGACTCTCAACATTGCACAACGCTTATCTTAACGCATGGAGGCTAGCAATGCGAATGTTTGTGGGCGACAGTGGTTGTCGAAATTATGAACCTACGCTCTACTGCACATCTGCCACCACCATCATGTTCAAATACATCGAGCCATTCAGGCCATAGCAGGGAACATATACATCTACATACATACATATATTAGGTATGTAATCATAACCTCTCTTCCGACACAGTCGGGTAAAAAATGGTAACATGCGAGCGTCGAAACGTTGTAAGTCTGTACTACCACGAATCTAAACATGATAATATCATTATAAAGAGGTGACGTGCCGCATTTGTCAAGGGACTGCTATAAAATGTTACGCGTTTTTTCAGGCGAAAGCATAAAGCTGGTATTTTTATATCTTTCAAGCGCTTAGGACGGCAACTTAACACGTTGAATTTTTACACGTTTTTGTTTAGTTTCACCTGTCCCAATATCTGTCTGTTTGATACAGACATTTAAACATCTTACAAGCAAAATTTCACCCACTGTCCGTTTGGGCTTGAAATTTGCATTCCCATGTAAATACACAAAAGTTGTGCTACTTAAATAATTAAATAAACCGCGATAAAATCCGTAAAAGCACTTTTACTGTAATACTTCTTATTATTTATTTATCACCATCATAATCATCATTTTTAACCCTTACCGGTCCAGTGCCGGACAAAGGCCTCGTTCAATGAATGCGAAGACAGCCGATCTCCTGCTAATACCATTCATCCCGGAACGGCAACTGCACGGAGATCGTCTTCCCACCTGGTGAATGATGTTCGATCAACATTTCGTTTTACTAAACGCGGCCTCGTATATTAGCTTCCAAACTAAACATTTTTATTGCAAATGCAGCAAACGCTCTGACTCGTACCTATGCAGATAAGTTGCCCCCTTTCGCCTGATAACCTCTTAAGACCTATTTCACAAGTCGCATGACTATGGACGGTAATGGCATGGACCAGTAACGTGTCTTACTTGATACCTTTCTTTCAGTTTCGGCCAGTTAATCTAGTTTCGGATGCAGTTTCGTTTTCGACCAAAAATTGATATTATTCTTTTTAACGAATTAGAAATTATAAAGAACGTATAGATATTGAGGTAGCGCATGCTGCATTGCAGCTGGATCGGGCCGGCACGACGACAAATTTAATAAGGATTATGAGTTTCCAATAGCCGATTGTAGATGGCGTAATTGTATCCAAGAGATATTATGATATATGACTTATAAAATAAATTTGAGTTAAAAAAAATTGAAATTTAAGTAAGGAACCTCTCTAGTCCTTATTTTTTAAGTCCAAAATACACATAGAAGATCGAGAAGATACTTAGCCCCATAGAAATTATCAACCAATACTTTAGGAATGAATGGCAGACTCAATGAAACGGACCAACGAAATGGCGACATTTTCTTCACGCCTTTTGTGTCACAGCACATTTATATGAAACTGGCGATCCGTCCCGGCTACGACAGTGAATAACACGGGATGGACTGCGACCTTAACAGATTATACTCCAAAGCCTTGCTCGGAAGTCATTCGATCTATTGCTGAAAACCGCATGAATATCCGTACAGTAGATTATAAGAAATCGATTAAACACGGACAGTTTTTGGGGACTTTGTTTTATTAAAACTAAAGATCCCCCTATTCGCCTGTTAATAACAGGGGCTAAATTATACACACAAAATCTTTCCTCGGGAATCCCTCTATCAATAGCTGAAAACCGTATGAAAATCTGTTCAGAGTAAATCGGTCACAATGCAGATTTTGTTACTTCGTAATAAGTATAGAAAAAGTAATATTACTCGCGTTATCAAGACTAAGCAATGACAACACTTAAACACGACAAATCAGTATTTTGTGCTCCACGTTATTTTGTTATTTTACTTACGTGCAGACGGCGTTATAAAATAATTACTCAAACAACGTTATAATAGTTAGCGCTACATGTGGTGTCGCTAACGGTGTCGCGTGTTCAACAGTTTATTACTTATGTGAATATCTCAAAAAATGGCCAACGCGCCCAAAGAAGTTTCCACTTCAAAATTAATGATTATAAAGTGAAAATGTTACCAGGCTTGCATAACATTATATATAGCTTCCTAGGTAGATAGGCATATTAGGCATCGGTAACAGCGATCCGTCCACGTCGGCATATTAGCATGGGCGTGCTGCCAACCCGAATATGTTGTCTGCCAGCTTCATTTGTACGGATTTAAGTATCAAGATGGTGATTTGTGTCTGGTTACATTGTGATGGTGAACCTATTTTGTGAATAACATTGTTGTTGGCCGCGGTATGTCTCTTTCTAGTGTTTTTATATACATACATACATACATATATATATGTATATATATATATATATATATATATATATATATATAATGGCACATGGGCCAGTAATGTTCTGGTGTAGGAAAACGAAGTGTTGGTCGATCGTTCACGAGGTGGGAAGACGATCTCCGTGCAGTGCCGGTCCGAGATGGATGCGAGTAGCAGAAGACCGGTCGCCTTGACGTCCCATTGGAAAAGGCCTGTGTTCCGCAGCGGACCGATAAGGGCTAATAATGATAATATACATATTTATACAGAGGTTTCTGTGCCGCCGATATATTGAGAAAAAAATGTGTGAATGAGTGTGTGTGTGTACTTATGTACACTCGTTAGTAGTTACACTTCTTTGGCGTAACAAGAGAAAAATCTTCTTAATAATTTGATCTTTCGCCTCATTCTACGTTGGTAGAAAAATCTATACTAACAATAGAAAAAATGTATTTTATATATTTACAGTTTTATTATAACGCATTATGGTAACTCTTTTTGAAAAATGCTGACTATAGCTAACTTCCGGGTGTCGTTTTTTCGTGACGGCGTACCGGCGTGTTTTTAAGAAATACTCTCATAAATTTTTACTAACGCGCCAAATAAAGTAAAACCTGAAAAAATGCTTCAATATTAGTGTTATAGGTCTCTTTAGCAGTACCATACTACTTTAGTGGCATGTCTCCATATTATAGGACACAAGCGTGTGTGCAGGCTCAAGTGCGCTCTCTGTTGCCTTCACTCTCCTATTCCGATGGGACAGTTGTTCAAAACGACTGGAGAGAAATCAGGCACAGGATCGACGGCTTAACGTCTTGTCCGAGGCACGAGGGTGTAACAGCGCCAAGCTCCCGACTAGAATCCCAATAACACTTTGGTCCGGCCCGTGAATCGACTCCAGGACCTCACGACTGTGATCGAACATGTTTACCAGTAGACCACGAGGCAGACAATAGAAATCTACGAGGCAGAAAAAATTAATTAAATAAGAATTTAAACATTGTTAAAGAGCGTTTTACATTACAAGATCGGAGAATCTATTTAGAGTGCTAAAATATTTTACAACAATATTGGAATTTTTTAAAATCACCAATTACATTCTTTCACATTTGAAAATATAACCAAGTCTCCCAGACTTAATTAAATGTATTTATTTAATTCTATTTGGGTATAAGGATCAGTCGGAACCCCTGAATGACTGCCGACATCCATAGTAGGTAGTCATCAAGTTACAGAAAAACGCAAAATTGATAAACAAACCTTGTTTGTTCTATAGCCGTTGTTAGATATCTAATCTACTACTAACTCCTTACTACTTAGATTTTAGCCTGAATCCAAGAAGAACCTCATAAATAAAGTCAACCGATACGTCTTTTCCCAGATTCTTTTTGAATTAATTTGCATTTTTTTTTTGGTTGAGTTTGCATTCTTTTTGAAAAAGAATTGGCATTAATTTTGGGATGAATTTGGATTTTTAATGAATTTTTTATTGCTTTTTCTTGGGAAATACTTGAACTTGCACATTAGCTAAAAGTATTCCGTGTATCATACATACGTATATTATTACTTCAGGATGTAACATGAATCACCATCAAGAAGTAACAGTAAATTCGATCTATAAAAGGTGGGGATTTACGTACAGCATTAACATCCCTATTTTTTATTGTATAAGGGGGACAACTCGCAACTAGCTGACTACGGACGCACATAATCTTTTTTTTTTCGAGAATATGGGGGCAACGAGAAATCGGAGCCTTTTTACGACAACCGACGCCCGTGAACATCCACATAATTACTGTGCCGATGCGTTGAAAGGGGAGGCCCTTTCAATGGGCCACCAACTTGTTACCAACCGCACGAAACATGTCACCGAAGATTTCACTTTATGGCGGTATTATGTGAGCGAGAGGTACTTCTCCGGTCGTGCCGGCCCAATTTCGTTGCATAGGAGGAGGTAGTGCCATGCACAGTGTATGACACTACATCCTCCTATGCGGAATGGCACTACCTTTTCCTAAAACCCTTATTCCTTCCGCCCAATTCTTATACAGATGCGTTGCCTTTCATTCCCCTTCCCAGGTGAGTCACTGGTTACTCAAAAACTGCACGAAACGCGACAGCGAAGTTGTCATTTTATGGCCGTGAGCAAGAGGTACTTCTCCGGTCGTCCTAATTCGGCTGCAATGCATCATGACACTATCTCAGAAGAATTCACACCTGGTATTGATCGAACTGTATCCTAGTTCCCGCCGCTGTTACTCCGATCAGGGACACTTTCGGTTAGCCGGACTAAATGCGAATTTCCTTTAACTGGGTTACGAGACCGTACGGGGTTTTGAAAACAAATAAATTGTAGATGTTTGTGAATCTAATGCGCTTTGTGTTACACGTTAGTTGAGAGAAATGGAAGTTGGACGTGGTGTTTTGGCGTTTTGGTGTTCATATGTCATGATATCAAACTGTTATAAAAGTTAAAACAAAAAGGGAGAAATAACCATCGGGAATTAGAAGTAAGAGAACTTATAAATGTATTTGTACCTAATTTTATGCGAACAAAAATCATGGATCCATGATTTTTGTTCACTCTAAAAAGTGTTTAAAATAAGTTTATGCAAAACGTGTTGTGACGGAAAACGTCACGATGGCGAGTTCCGTGATTATTGTCCAACTAATCTGTAAAAAATGCAGTATTAGCACTACACGCCGCGTGGCTGCGATCGGTAGCGAAGAGCGTCACGCGTGACTTACTACGCGTAACGATGCGTAACTTTTCACTTAAAAAACGGCCCCCTCGGAGCGGGGCCCATGGCCGTATTGCAGCCCTATTGCTAACAAAGCGATCCTATTAAAGTTCTGCCTTCAGATTTGAGTTACGGGACCCAAAAATGTCTATCTAAATGCGAACAATACAAATAAGCACAAATATGACGTCAAGTTGAAGTTAAACTGGAATCTCTGAGTGTGGCTCGAATGCCGACTGCAATCTGCGAGGAGATGTCGCAGCGGCAAACGGAATTTATTTTCGAGGAAATAAAGATGTCTGCACAGTACATTTCTCTCTTATCTGTTTCTTTGAAGTACACTCGGCGAAAAAATTGATATCTGCGTTTCACGATTCATCATAATCAGCCGGATGTGATCTTCTGCTGGACATATTCGTCCATAGTGCGCTACAGTTGACAGTCAGAAAACACGGCCCATGGATCTCTGGCTTTCATGATATTGCCATAAAATGACGGTAGAGCGTTTAAGTATGATTATCATGCCGAGGGGAGAAGGAGATGAGAACCTTTCCTCCCCTCCAATGTCAGTCATGTCTGTCCGCTACATTGAAATACCGTCGGCAAAAAATATATGTGTATGTATTGCAACGATTCACCATCGTTAGCCAGACGTCATCCACTGCTGGTCATAGTCCTCTACATAGCGCCATAGGTCATGGTGGGCACCACGTGTCGGGGAGCCACCTCTCGCTCACATGATCCCGCCACAAAAGTACAGCTATGTGGTCGCGTTTCGTGTGGTTCGTCAATTACCGGTGCCAATTGAAACGGAGGAGACAAGGAAAGCGACACACTTAACAATCGTGTGGATGTTTATGGGTGTCGGTTGTCATCAGGAGGCTCAATTTAAAAAGTAAAAAAAAAAAAATTATTTAAAAAGCTCCCGACACAATTACTCTCAAATGGCTGCACATCATGAAACACAGCTAAGTACGGTCTCGATCAAGTCGGGAATCTGACAAAAGAAAATTGTCCTAATCGGTTCACTCGTTAGGACGCAACGATGTCGCAGACAGACACACGCACATACACACACACGCGCGTCCAGCTTACAACACCCCTCTTTTTGGTTCGAGGGTTAAGTTCCTCGTAGCCGTTGTTACCTCTGTCACAAAGTCAATATTTAACGAACAGTTTGCTACAGCAACATATGTTATACAGATACTTTATAGTGACATAGAGGATTCCCCGTGTAAATATTAAACAAAGAGTGCAAATTACGTATTAGTCAATGGCTTATTAAATAGGACGCGGGCGGGTGCGGGCGAATTGGCGTCTACGAGGCCTTATTTCATCTATCAGTGGCAGTATTTAATGCTAGTTATGGCCTTGTGAGGGACTTTTTCGAGGCCAAGGCGTGCCCAAGTACATGGTACTCTCAAATGCTTTTGAAAGCTTAACAAATTTTGCTTAACAAGTCTATTATTTTTTAAACATAGGATGACAAACGAGCAATCGGAGCCATTTGGTCACTACTATTTGACATTAGCACACGAAGCTACCTTGGTCCTCCTTCATCAAATGCCACCAATGGGCCACCGTCTGCTCATAAACCTCACGAAACCGCAAGCAGTAGTATAGTTAATCAGTAAAGTGGTATTTTTATAGTACACGCTGTAGAAAACCTTTAGCATTTTGCTTACGATGTTGGGTGAAACATAACACGTAATTAGTGACTACAATTTTTTTTAAATATTTTATAGGGGGCAGACGACAAATCGGAGCCTTTTGACGACTACCGACAATCCGCATTATCCTTGCCATGCTGATGCATCAGTCCCTTTTCGTCCTCCCCTCCAATGGCTCACAAGCCGCACGAAACGCGTAAGCATATATGTCAGTTTACAGTGGTATTATCTGATTATGCTAGCCGATTCCAATGCGTTACGGCATGGCACTACCACTTGCTAAACGTATGTCAGTACACCCCCTGTCGCTCCCGACCTACAGGGATCCCTGTGTATCGCACCGTTACGTAATACACATTAGTGTTTATTTTGATGAGCGAGTAGCGTCAACACCTGTGCGCCGCTGTTTGTCGAAGGATTCTCCTTACGCACGCGCGCTACGCAGCTACGCCCACCGAGTTTCAGGAATAACGGCGACACGACTGAATAGGGTGCGTGACTTTTCTATGAGCGTAATTTGATCGCGTGTTTTAGATTTGTAATTTGAAGCATGTATTACTGTATTTTAAGATCGTTGTATTTTGGAGATTGAAATTGGATCCCATTCTTCTATTTGGCACATATTATTCATTACGATGTGTGTGCTGTATTGTTTTTGAGCAATTTTATATGGTTTGTTATCGTATACCAAATAATTTCTTATAAAAAAAGTACAAGCGCTTATCTTAAACTTTTTCTTAGAAAAATGTGTTGTCAAAAAGCGGCCGTGACAGAGCCGAGTACTTCCTCACTACTGGTGTCACTGTGTCAACCGAACGCTACTGTGTCAATTTCCTCTTTATAAGAAACCATACGAGTTGGTTTACATAGTGAATGGTATTTTCTAGGTATACAAAGTTTTATTGCCCTTCTTCTAAGTGTATTTTATAAAAAATTGTACAAAGATTTAAAAATAATATTTTAAAAAAATAATTATAATATCATCACTCAATTAGTGATGAGACTATAATTAAACGGAAATGGAGAGTTGGAAATGCAAATGATAATATATTTAAATAGGATTTAAACTAAAACTCTCCAGGATGTGAAAAATAAAATTCGGTGTGTGCATAGAAATAGGATATGGATATTAATTTTCTTTTACGCACCATGTCGACAATAATGCACCTTGGTGATCACCGGTTATGTGTGATGATTCTCTGTAGACTAACCGCTAAAGATGTTATGCAGTATTTTTTAGAAAATACCTTATTGCTGATTAACTATATTAGAATAGATAGAAAAAAATATATTTGGTCAGTACGTACACTGATACACATTTCCACATATATCATCTATACATCTAAGACAGTAAATAAATAATAATTAAAAATAAATAATCTTAAAAAGAAAACGCTTATTATACAAAACAAAAATTAGAAATAGTTAGTAAAATAAACACAGAGACACAACTTAAAATATATTTTAATGGGCTAGTCCAGGTAGTGACTAGTACCCAGTTTCCGCTCATCACTAAGGCAGCGGACTACAAACCCAGGTTCGTTACGAACGTGAGACGACGTCCCAACACGCTCTGATAGACGAGGATAATCAAATCACGACAATTATAACACATAAAAAAATAGAACGCAACCAGATACAACATCACAGCCGGTGCCCGAATCCCTCGAACGGGGTGCAGTGTACCTAACACTACACCCCGTTTGAGGGATTCTGTCGTGGACTGTACGATTCAATCCACAATTAACACATAATGGCAGACAACAGCACACACGTTCGACTCCGGATAGTTAGGTCGACGGTGTAGGTGCAGTCATAGGAGATAAATCCAGTACCTTACACAATTTGTCAACGTACCGGTTAGGCTAACCACGACGACGTACCGCTAGTGGTGGAAGGAGGACCCCTCGTTTGAGAGAGGAGGGGCGAAGAAAGCCAGTCCCCTCGGCCAAGATAATACTAGTTACTCTAGTTAATCTTAAATAACTATCGGGATGCATCTTTCCCATCTACGGGAAATGAGTCTTTCCCCCTATTGGCCTCAATTTCACCTAGACCGTCGCCCGACTTGTCTTATAGCAACCGATAAAGCTGCATTAGACACTTTCGTCAGCATAACATTAGTCAGCATAAAAAAAGGATTCATGATAAGGTATATATATGGACTGAAATGCATACTGCAGGCTTGTAATATGTCTCAGTAAGAGGTTAGTTTAAGTAGTAACTAGTACCCAGCGCTGAACTGAAAAATCTACATGAATTAAATACACAAGAATGAAGTGAATACACAATACAGCATTATATTGCGGTACGACGTGACGTCGTATCCTGTCTCTGAGAGCCCAACGCTCGCACACTATGTCGTCGCACGTACAGCCCACTCGCGCTGCGCAGTCGGACACGGGCGGCGCAGCAGGGTGGGTTGGCCGATTCATGTTTACGGGCTCTCAGCTGTTCGCCGCATGAATGTGCCGCGCTCGCGCCTCGCATCGATTGACACGTGCAGTCCCCTCGCGAGAGCCGGCGAGTTCACGCCATCGCACGCCCAGCATGAAGTCCATGGACTCCACGAGGTGACCGCTCCACCGCTGTACAAGTGAGTATCTGACTCCTCTTTGGCGATTCGACGTTTACGTAATCGAAGGTGTGCTCGTTCTGACAAACGAAATAGATTTTGCGTATAAACAAACTACAATTGGACAAGGGCGAATAAGTTCGAGGCATCGAGGACTTTCGTAACTTTAATAGTATTGATTCAAGGACGATTCGTTTGAATAAGGATTTTTAGAAAAAGGAAATTTGTCTATCTAATACAAAAAATTTAAGGATTTTTTTTTGCATGTTAGATTAGACAGAACATATTCAATATTATGAATTATATAGTCAAGGATGAATGTAGTTAGTCGTGTTAAAGGTTAGATATATTTTTATTATTATAGACCTAACTATAATTCTCCTTGCAATATCCAAATATGACGTCAATAAACAGGATCTTTGAAAGGATAGAAAAATAAACCACCATTTCTTAACACAAGAAAATGATAGCGTATCAGTTTCTAGTATACTCTCAAAAACATTTCTCTAATTGACACTTTTTTCACGATATTTTTTATTTATATATAAGGCCTCTATAGGCCGCGTATTACTGTTTGGTTATACATTGGTCACACACTCCTGTTAGAACTTCAATAAATATGCCTTTCTACCACAATACGTAAATATAATTACAATATTATGGTTGTGTAAAAAGTAGAATTGTTTATACATACCTACGCTTGAAAACAGCAATTTTATTCGGACGCGCATGTTATGTAATTTGAGGACTCTGTGTACGTTTATTTACATTTTTTTTTGTCAGAAGGGCTTTTTTCTTGTTGACTTTAGTAAGTTAATTTTAAATGGTTCATATGAACCATTTAAAAGTACCAAAGCAAGGACCTATGTTATAAAAATATGGTGCCTTTGTGGACCTCTGGACAAGCATAAATTAAATGTAATAAACATGATAATCTCTTGAAGTTTCAATGGTGAATTGTTTATCGCAAATTTTAATAATAATATACAAATATCTTTAACTTTTTTTAAGGGGCCATTGCTGTAGGGTCTAAATGTTAATTAATGAGCAAGCGTCCGGAGTTTTGGATGACCATCGATGTCCATAGATATCTGCATAAATGTTATGTAGATATATAGCCCTTCTATTATTGTTAGTGGCTCAATGGTGTTCAGCTTATAAAGTATACTGTGAGATCCCAGTTCAGTTACAATCCGGCAATTTTTTTTCTCTCACACGTAGTACCCCCCCGCCCCCCGGATTGTACCAGTCTAGTGCCGTTGCAGCTCAGCAACTTCACCCCTCACTCACGTATCACGTGGCAGCTCCAATGTCGCGTTTGCGCGTGGTATGCGATAGCTCCAAATAGTCTGATGGTAGGAATTGGTAAAGGAGGACTGTGAATCGCATATTATTCCTAGATTACGCGCGTCCCACTTCTTTTAGACTCAAAAAGATGGTTCCTGGTGGGACAAGAAATTGTTGCTGCGATTTTTCAATCGTCAATCAGATCTTATAACAGTCCACAGTCAGCAAGGTTTTTTTTATAGTATAGAGAGGTTGAACGAAAAAATTAGAGCCATTTCATAACTGTCGACGCCCATTGGCATCAGCATAATTAAATCATGCAGATGTGTCGCCCTTCTTTCTACCTCCCCTTCAACGGGTCGCCAATTAATTATAATACCCCACAAAACGCGGCACCGAGTTTGCTGCTTTACGCCGGTATCATAGGTCCCTTCTCTGTGGTGGACCAATTGGGCTGCATCGCAGGCCATTACTAAAAGTAACAGTGTTACATCCCCGTGCTGCTAAGAGCGCGGAAATCCGTTGGTCCTGTCCCTGTTTTCTCTCGTTTTCATGCACTATGCATGGCACTAGGACTGGATTGGGCTAGCCCAGAGGCTAGCCCAATCCAGCTGCAATATATTAATGACCATTTAGAAATTGTGTAGCTGTGTATTTATAGTAAAATATTTATCAAATTTGCACTTCAAATGTAATGAACCATAGGAATAATTGCAGGATGTCAATTAACTAAAGTAAGGTTACTCCTAGAAACCTACGCTAGATGCCTTGATATGGATATTTGTCACGTTTATAGTTAACTAGCGAAGCCCCGCGGTTGTTGGGACTATGACTCAGGATTTCCGTTCCCTATGTGTCCCCGTAACGCCGTGAAGATTTGATGTTGTTATATTCAATCACTTCAAGATGTATTAGAGATTTATAGTGAACTAGCAATCCGTCCCGCATATTGATAGACATTGCAAAAATTATTTGATTTACAGAAATACAAAATTATATATTTAATTTTCCTCGTTACTCGTTACCACGACAACACAAGACAATTTGTGATAGAGCTGTGTAAGAATTTACTTTGACACTTTTTCCACTCCCTTGGTTCAATGATGGAAGTTTTCATAATGATCCAAATTGTTTTTGAAAATGTTTTATAGCCTGTGTTCATCGCATATAATGCGGGATTGTATGGATTTCTTTTTAAATCGGTGCAGTGGTTCCGGAGCTTATTTCATGCAAACAAACAAACAAACAATAAAATCTCATAATGTAAGTATAAATATACTAGCCTTCCTAAGGGAACCATTATTTTTTTAGTGTTGCAATGTTCATGTTATTCCAGATTTCAATCTCTGGATGGTGTTTAATTTGTATGTCGATAATAAAAATCTTAATACAATTATAAAAAATATGACTTTATTTTCCGCTGCTTACTACGTGTCACAGATGTTATTGAGGTACTCTTACTACACGGCAAGTCAAGGTGGGGTTAAATATTATTATTGTTATAACAGCAATTAAAATGTAATTCTTATAAGTAGGTACCCTGGTTCTCGGATACAAAAATCAGCAAAAGAGATTTAGCGCTCTGTTTTCGTATTCGTTCCAAACACATTCTACTGAATAATTTTCTTTTCCTTATTGGTAAAACGATCTACTCTAACGGTACAACATGCAACCGACATGAATACTTATATCATCTTCTTATAGAATGGGATATAAACGAATTTCACCGACAAGAATTTATGATGGATACTAAATGTAATAAAGCTGAATTGTTCTTTTTTTATACATAATATTGTTAGTTCTAATTTTAAATTAGAATATAGTAACATATTCTTAAGTTTTGTTATCGATTCGTTGTATGTAAAGCATTTAGATCTAAGTTTATATTTTTTTTTTTCAGTAGATGTAAGGCTGACTTAATCTTATGATGAATTTAAATAAAGATTTATAAAAAGTAGGTACCTATATATATCAAATTTATTCCTCGGCAGAAAAACTTCCATTTATAAATAAGGGACATAAAAAGTTCAACAAAAGAAAAAAAGCACCACTTACGATATTATATAATAATGCAAAAAGTGCAATGAATATGTTATATTTTACTATGGAAGTAAAACCTTTTTTATGTATGACTTGGGGTTTAAGATAGTGGTTGCGTGACGAGAGCGTTACGGAAACGAGGTCAACGGATGTTGAGAGGGAAATGTAAGTTAGTGACAATAGAAAGAGTTACGTTTTCCTCTTCGTCTAATAGCCAGTGGATGAAATTAAGATAAGTTGTTTTATTTTTGTTTGTCTATATGTCCGTACGCGCCAATATCGAAACACATAATAAAGAAACTTTTTCCATTTCATAGCTTACTTCTAGGCATTTGAAAACTGAAATTTTTGGCGTGGCGGAACGTAGATGATACTACATTCCGAAATCGATTTCAATTTACTCCATAATTGTATCGATAAAGCAATTGATGTTTTATATTAAACTTTATAGGTACTTAATCGGAAGTTTGATATTATAAAGCGAACACTCCGCTACGAGTATGGTGTGTAATTTTCCAGTTTACTTTATCAAGATCGGCACTTGGCAGTTTCGACAACACGTGTTTTGTGAGTCTAAAAGCCTGCAATATAATTGATGGAGCTTTAAAATAGAATTCTAATTGATTCTATTAAACATTAAAAAGTACATTACCACAGAGAAGAAAAGAGCTACAATCGTCCTAGGCTGTAAAATGAGGGAAGAAATTTATTACTTGATTCCTGAGTTTCAAACGTTCACTTCAGCGCCGAGGCCTTCAACGCGCGCGAGCTGCCCCCGATGGCAGAGTCGGGTGAAGTGGGAACTCCCGGTCACTCTGGCCATGATCGTAATAGGTAAATTACCTGTTACAAACAGTTTTGTAATGGGACGCATCTCTCTCATCTGCGGGAGGCTGTCCTTCTTTCGATCCCAAACCTAGTCGCATCTATAGACGAGCACTCATAGCAATCCGGAGAAGCAGTATAGGGCTTCCCTTCGCTTCCGCAGTACAACTTTATCCGAAAAAATAATGAAAGTGTGAACCATGGGGTAATATTTTTCGGGAGTTTATATGTGCTTTTAACAACATCTTAAGCTACGGGTGTCGCCTTTATTATGGGTGTGATGAATGATGAAATCGATGAACGTTGCTAACCCAAATGATTTATATGGTTTTTTTTTCGGAACGGAAAAATTCACACGACTTACGTCCTCACGTTTTTCTTTGTAACTTAAATCACAGGAGCATTGAAAAGCATTTACCAGACGTGAGCGGAGTTGAATGTACCACTATTTGAATTTAAAAACAAAATACTACCTAATATATTTTAATCGTGTCTTTATTGAGACGAATGTAACGGCAGTTCATATGAAAAAATCCATGAAGTAATATTACTTTTCGGGACAGAGCCCCTCTCTCTCGCAGATGGGAGAGATGCATCCCGATATGAGAGTGTTTGAAGTAGGTAATTTAATCAACTATAATTGATGGAGTGTATCATCGCATCCTGGTGGAAATTCATACTGTTTCTGAATAAAAACCATTTTAATACGATTTCTACTACGTTTTAAATATATTTTTTAAATTCATCAAGTGACGTTCTTATTAAATACATCAGTATATTTTTTCTAATGCATTTTAGAGTCAGCTACACAGGTTTCTAATAAAGTCTCAGTTATCTTATTATCAACATAACTGGCAAATAAAATACAAGATTCCGTATCACAGGTTCCAGTTAAGAGTTAAAAATGAAAAGTAATTAAGATTATGTACGGAATAGCTGCTTGAAACTGCTACCTAACCCGTGACACCGGCCGTGAACATACAATCCTTATCAAATCAAATTTGTAGTCATTTAAGTAGTGCTTAATTCTTAACGCTCAGTCTTATGAAAATGAGTACTTTGCCTTGAAAACAAAATGGCTACTTGTTATTTGAATAGAAACAATGTTTCCAACGCCATTATAGTCTAATAACCGCTTGAGAAACTGCCGCGTTAGAGGAACCCACGGCTCTCGAACTCAACCAGTCTGTTGGACTTGGCCTACAAATGTATATCTCATTATATATATATATATATATATATATATAGACCTCTCTCAATGTAAGGATCGCCCATATGCCATTTGTTCTTCTAAGTGCCAGTGTTCTTCTAATGTGACCAGCCCATTGCCATTTCAGCGAGCTTACACGTCGCGTGATATCGGATACTTTAGTTCACTGCCTTGTGACTTCGTTACGAATTCTGTCGGACAGAGAAACACCCAATATAATACGTTCAATAGCCCGCTGAGCTACTGCAAACTTGCGGACGAGTCCAGAATTAAGAGGCCACGTTTCTGCCACGTGTATCATGACGGGGAGAACGCATTGATTGAAGACTTTCGTCTTCAAGCTCTGCGGTATAGGCGACGTGAGAATGTGACGAAGCTGCCGGAAAATATATCTACATACCAACAAATTAGAATGTAGGCGTCAAATATCTGTACTTGTCTGTAACGAACCATTCGCCTAAAAAGGCATATTATGATCACCGTAGTATCTCTGTGACCAGCGTCGGCTCTCTTATAAAAAGCCCAAAAGCGTCATGCTAATGTTATGTAAACGCATTCAATAATTCGTATGATATTTTGGTAATTATCCATTTATTTTAGTTATAGGTATTATTTTAGTTATAGGTAGTATTAAAATTCTGCTGCAATGTGGCATGGCAATGCCACATTGCAGCAGAATTGGGCCGGCACAACCGGTGTGGTACCTCTCGCTCACATGATTGATATTTTCGGTGTCGCGTTTTGACGAGTTTGTGAGTATCCGGTGGCCTATTGGAGGGGAGGATGAAAGGAGGACAACGCATCTGCATGATTTATTTATGCAGATGTTTATGAGCGTCAGTAGTATTCAAAGAGCTCTGATTACTCGTTTGCCCCCCCCTACACTATAAAAACGTAATTTAAACGAGAATCGTGTAATGAATACTCTACAGCAGTATTGGAAATAATTCTTCATTCAGCCTGTATAAGGACTGCATTTCCCATTTCAATTATTCGATTAAATGCCTTACAGCTAAATAGTAGTTAAAATAACACGATCATATTTCCAAATAGCTAGTATGATTTTTTCGTTATGAATGTAATAACATTTATAATAGTATCATCAGCAATTGGAGTTAAATAGCTCCTATAAATCCAATTGCTGATGATAGCAGGACTATTATTCGTTGTAACCATTAAAATTATATTTTAAGTTAGTTCTACTTGGTTGCGTATCTCTCTAAGAACCTATCTTTTCATTCGCTGTACTCTTAAGTTTGGTAAGAATATTTTTAAGATCTAACAAATGAAAGGAATTATATAAATTACGAATTGTTTCTGAGAATTTGGAGAATGTAATTCAACTGTCTGTAATAAAGGTTCCTCGCTCTATATGTTCAATCCAGACTAGAAAGTTTGTTAATGGAATCTCGTGCGAAATCGATTTTCCATTAGATACTACGACAATCTCTAAGCAGTTATAAAATGTAGTGTTATTACTGCATTGCATACGAATTGAACTACAATATTATAAAGGGGTGTATGCGCAAGCGGACTCTTTTGACGGACTATCTGCGCCCATAAACATCCACATAGGTGTAATGTGAGCGTGAAGAAATTCCGTAGTCGTGCTGGAACGATTCAGCTGTAATGCAGAAATTACACACGCATCCGTCCCAGACCAGTTACTGTCTGGATGTCGTGCTACCACATGGTAAAAGACCAACCTCTTCATCTTCCTAAATACTGTACTCTTAAACTTTACTGATCCTTCTGCCACCTGTACTCATAAGCGAAACCATCACGCCCATAGTAATCTGCGTAATTATTTAATTTTTAAGGAAGCGGTAGTGCCGCTACATATGAGGAAGTAGTGACATGCATGACATGACACTACATTCTCCTATGCAATGGAATTGGGTCGGCACGACCGGGGAAGTCTCTCTGGTTCACTTGATACCGGAGTATAGTGTCGCGTTTCGTGCGGTTTGTGTATAGCCGATGGCCCATTGGGGGGAGGATTGTAGGAGAGTAACGCATCTGCGTCGCGCAATCATGCGAATGTCCATGGACGTCGGTAGTCATCATAGGGCTCCGATTGAATATGTAGACGCGTTGTCTGCCTGTCCTCCTGCCCTATTATCCGCCACTCACAAGGTAGGCAACAGCATAATGCTATCATGTCGTTGATGAATCTCACATCCTCAGCTGTGTCGGCCCTGTGGGTTCATGTAAGATGATATCGCTACACGGCGCTATGTGACAGGGCAGGTCATTGGCATGTTCCGCATTGAACCTGTAACGATTTCTTAGGCAGTGTTTCTCCACTTTTCGTAATCGATAAAGAACACCGTACCATTAACGACCTGTTACCAACAACGAATTTTCTGATTAGCTTCAGATTAGCTCCATCGATTGCCATTATATAATACATTTAACGCGTTTACAGAAGTATCGACAACAAAATGGCGTTCATATGGATACTTTAATTCGCCTCGCTCCATAGACTAAGAGGTTTAGGATTAACGCAAAAAACAACATTTCAATATTTATGATTTTTAAGTGGCGCGTGGAACGTGAAAAGTAGAAATCCAGTGGAATAAATAGTTAGCATTAAAAATGGAACTATATGAGTTGCAGTGCTATAAAACTTAACATTGAGGAATTAATATAATATCCCAAGGATCAAAAGTAGATGGTAGAAAGATACCTAATTTATACTAATATTATAAATTGGAAATATTTGATTGTTTGTTTGTTTGCATTGAACAGGCAACGAAAATACTGAAATGATTTGTAAAATGTTGACGACCGGCTGGCTCAGTTGGTAACGTGGCGGTTAGGCCGCGTGTTACGCCAGAGGGCGCGGGTTCGAATCCCGCCTAGGCCATGGATATATGTATTATATGTATTTCTGTAATGAAAATCTTAAATATATACACTGTCTAGAACCTGTAACACGAGTCCTAACGGTACCTACCACAGGGCTAGGCTAACGTGGTGTGATAAGTCCACAGATATTGTTATTATTAAAATTATTTTTTCTTTATATTAGAACCCTACGTTATCTCTGGTGAACTATTATTATAACAGGCTATTTTCTAAAACGTAGTAGATCATTATGAAAAACTCGATAACGTGAAATGTATGAAATACCTATCGAAGTAAATTCATTGGTTTAAAAATTACAAGATATACGATTTCATACTGACATGTCATTCTGAAGCGTCCACTGACGCTGAAAAAACTTTAGGTGCTATCACTATAGCACCTAAAGTTTTCTTGCAGCGTCAACGTGTATTTTGAGTTGCTTTTCCAGTGTTGATCTCTTTTACGATGTGCAAAATTTTATCACATTTCCTTGTAATGTCCACCGCGCATGTGTTTAAGTTGTTTTTACAAAGTGCGTGGTTTGACATTTAAACATGTTTTACACGGACGGTTCCGGGGCTCTCAATATTCCCTCGTATTTTAATGATCTGTTGATATTTTTCTTAATAAATGAGTAAATGCTTATATCGCATATTGATGTCTTAAGTTTACGCAAATGTTACTCGTGGAACGTCGGGATTGTTAAATAATCAAATAAATCGCGACAGAATCCGTAAAAGTAGTTTTATTGTAACTTGTATCGCAGCTTATTATTCACAGCATAAATATAATTATTTGCCATGCGATAACGTGTAATGTTTTTATTTTATAGAATAGGGGGGCAAACGCAAAATCGGAGACTTTTTACGGCTACCTATACGCCTATGAACATCTACATAATTACTATGCCGATGCGTT
>JAFELO010001185.1:80122-104533 GCA_017140195.1 Eumaeus atala | reverse complement strand
GGGGAAATCGGAAAGAAAAGTGCGCAAGAGACGCAAATGACGTAAACGCGATAATGCGTTACACTGGTTTTAGCCTTTTATATGTTGACGTGGGGAAAGGCGTTTACATGCCATCATAAGCTCCGGGTAAATACCCACTAAAGTAAGGGGGAGTGCCATCGGCGTCGCCCTTGTTGAGATGCCCCGGTACTGAAAAGCATCAGGACGACTTAACGCTTATTCAGTCCCATAAGGTACAGACTCTTATTTCACATAGGGGCCTAGTACCACAGGACAATCCCACAAGCTTTGGGACATTGTGATGGGGTGAGGTTCCTATCGTCACCCCATGCCCCGTGTGCATATGCACCTCCTTCAAAAAGCAGGAGCTCTTTAGTCCCCTCTTCTCATAAGAGGGGTACCAAGAGCGCATCCTCCTCCATCTTTCTCTTAACCTCCTCTTCTTATAAGAGTAGTACAACGAGCAGTCCCCTTGATTAAGTTGACAACATGCCTGGCTGCAACCCAGGCTAGTGAGCCGCCCCACTACCACGACAAGGTTTGAACCAAGGTGGGGCATGTAACAGCCTGCTGGTCGAAGGTATATTACTACTGAAACCGATTTCACAGGGTACTTAAAACGGGACAAGAAGCTGTTCTATACATAACTCCTAACTACAGTATTTAAGTTCCTGATTAATAATTCCAACCAGAACCAGTGAAGCAGAAATTTGACCTTTATTTATCAATTAAGTTCTTAATAGACACTTGAATAGGAATGTGTAGAAACAACCCTTACAGTAGCGGTACACAATACAAAATGTATGCCCATAAAGACCTTTTAATCTTCAACGCATAAAATCCGAAGATCTTTGTACACTTTCATGTAACAAACACTTGGTAAAATATTATACAGTTCCCGTTACGCGGGCGCGGTATGCAAAGTGAAGCTAAGGCAACTTTGATAATTATCAAAGTTGTTATTTAACTTTTAGCTTGCGAAAAATATCTTTTAACCAATGTGGAGGTTTTTCTTTCTTTATAGTAGGTATGGTGCAGTGATGGATTGGGCCTAGATTCCCTTCTGGGTCGCTGAGGTCAGATGGCGGATGGATTCGCTCTGTGTGGTGGTAATGGCGCCTTCGACAAATCTCCAAGATCAGGTAGCTGAGGATCATCTGACGTAGAAACGGGATCAGGCTAGCCTGAAGAAGAAAGTATGTTCATTGTTAATTTTTTTAATGCATGGTCAAATGATGAATTAGATTACTACCGATGCCCGTTACAATCTAATAACAAGCAGTCGGAGCTTTTTGATGAGTACCGAAGCTCAAAGACATCCGCACTACGTCATGCAGACGTCTCCTTACCTCCACCGCTCCTATGGGCCCTCTGCCAGACTCAAACAGCACAATAATATAACATATTTAAAAATATATTAATTATAAAACCCTTATTCTATGAGAGCACCATTGCTGAGTTTCGGTTTCGTGATCGGATCTGGCTGGGATTGGACCTCCCTGTCACTTCGTACTGGTGGAAAAAGTGAACCAATAACCGCATCATTCGTGACAGCATATCCATTGTACTAGAGGTGTAACATTATGAATTATTATAATTTTCTGGTCTATGCGACTATATGCAACATGAATTATAAATGATCGAATATTTTACAGGATACGGTAGGTATAGTCCTATGTAAACATTGAAAGCACAATGAAACGAAAATAATTGCATACGTACATAATAAACTTTGCAGAATTTAGTGTTATTTTCGGAAAATATGTGCACCGCATGATACCGATAGAAACTAGCAGTGGCTAAATATCAAAGTCGCGCGTTTACCGTATGAACGACTAGCGGCCGCCCAATCTAGATAACCGTATATTAGGAATTTCAAAGAAAAATCAACCAAAATTTTATATTCTCGAAATTAGAATCGAGTACTGAATACGCTCTGTGATGTCATATAGTGTGTTACAAAACACATAGGATGGTTTGTATATTAGCAAAGTTGCCCCTAATTTTTCTACGATTGTGACTACCGTTCCATCGGGACTCAGTGCAGTGCACTTGTGTTCGTACATACACCTGTGCTCTATAAAATATCCCGCAGAATACACCAATCTTTAAAGACATGGCAGGGTTTGCCGGAATTCGACTAGAGGATTTTCAATTTTAAGAAGTGAAAAGAGCAGTCAATGACTTTCAGTGAACCGTGCCTACCGAGATACGATGCCAAAACAAGAATAAATGCGTGCTATGTACCATATATAAAATTTATTCACTTCAAAATCGTGCCGACCGCATTCAACAGCGACGCGACAACGACATGCCCTAAATTTTCACTTCAGATTACGCTAAGCGTCTTGTTTAATATTTGTCCTTGTCAAACTTATCTCAAAGCAGCGTCCGACGCGAGCTGACCTTTAAACATGGCGGTCAAAGGAAACGTTAAGATCTTTTGCCAAGAGATAATGAGATCAGGGCTTCCTAAAGACCCTCGCGTTATTATGAGACATATTTTATTTGGATTCTTATTATTTGTTTTTTCTCGGAGTTAATTAATGTTTTGGAAGCAAAAAGAAGCTCAATGGTTTCAACGTATAGATAGCTATGAGCGTTCGTCGGACGAGTAGTGACTAACAGACCTTTGACGGTTCTTGTGAATATTTTATTTTGTTCCCTAAGTAGCCCAGAAGGACAAACGAGTACTCGGAGCCATTTAGAGACTGTCAAATCCCTTTAACATTTGCGTAAGCAGTGGTCCGTGTTCACCCCTTTCTCCGTAATGGGCCATCGGATAATCACAAGACGCAAAAAACGCGACAGCATAGTCATAATGAACACGGCTTCACTTTAGCGAGGGGTACGATCTCGGTTGTGCGGACCCAAATCTGTTACAATGAAGGGTGGCAGTTGGCACTACCACGTACATAATGTGGAGGAAGCCAGTTATAATAAATATTGTGAAATGTGACAAGCGGTTTCCTCTGCCTGTTGGAAAACTGACGTCGAGATGTGTTGTCGTTGTAGAAGATTACTCGGGGCTCCCACATTTTTTATAAATTGTCTTTAGGTTTACTTGTTAAAATCAGAGTTCACTCCAGGTTAATCAAGACCTTAAAGAGTTTTTATAGAGTCAATTAAAATTAAATTTTATATTATTATTTATCTCTAGTTGTCTGGTTAAGCAAATTATGAAACGATTTATTCAATTAAATTATAGAAAATAGTTAAAAAACTGATCTACGCGTAATATTATATCCACGGTTAGAATTGAATTAGAAATCGCTAGAAAAAGCTAGTTAATGGAGTTCGGAACATTATTGCAAAGCAAAATAATCCTTTATATGATATATCTGTATGTCATGTCATACTTAATGAGCTTAATAGCTTACAACAGATGTAATAAGGTTAAACTAAGTCTTCTTTTATAATGGACGATACCTAAAAAAATGCCCTGTTGTAATTGATTTACAAAAATACAAGATACACGATTCCATACAGAGCTGTCTTGAACTGCCATTTTAACCAGTTCATGATAGTATATAAACGTACATTTTTACAAAATCTACCTTTCGCGCATGATTTTAAATCGTTTTTGAAAAGCAGATTCTTTTTACAGAAAGACTATTATTTTTGTTGTCATAGAATGCGTCTGCCCTCCTTTCCCCTTCCCCTACAATGGGCCATAGGTTTATTTTCAAATTTAATTTTTTTCGATTTCGATAACTCGAGGGCTCGCGTCGTGAATTCCTACTTATTTTATTGAGTACAACTATATCCCCGGGTCCTTTTTGACGAAATCTTGTGAAATATTAAGCCATACTTCATTCACCTATAGCTAGACTAGCGCGCATAGTAGGCGTTAGCGAAATGTAGATTGGTGAATTTGAAATGCCGTAAATATTTTACTCTGTATGAGCGAGAATACCTCACAATGTATTCCTTACTAGTGCAGCAAGCGACGTCGAGTACAATAGCTAAGGAGAATTGAAAATCCGTTTTTCATCATGGTGACAAATTTAAAGGAAATATTGTCCAGTGCGCAGAAACTGAACCCGTAGTTGATCTGCAATGACTTTTATATGCTCATATAAAAGACACCGCAGCTGCTTTGATGAAATTTATCATAATTTGGTCTTAAAACATGGGCTAGGTATATTTTATCACCCAGCAGAGGGCCGATGACTGGACCAGATATGAGGTGCCCTGGTGTTGACAGATACGGCGCACATCATAATATGCGGCCGATGGCACCGCCAATTAGTGGGCAATCATCCGCGAGCCCTACATACTCTACGGTACTCACTCAGGACCGGTGGCATTGCGTATATGCATTTCCCCCGAAACCAAAATTAAGCGCATCTTTTATTTCGATTTTATAATCGAATTCCTCATGCAAGGCGTGGTAGACGCAGCTATAAAAACAATAAAAAATGCTTTGTCATTAATAAAAACAGGGACACGTCATCAGATCTTCTTTTTGTTCACTCGGAGAAACGCGATGACGCGTCTTCACTGACCCTGGGTGGGGTCCAGTGGTGTGTGGGAACCACCGTGAGTGCCATCCGTGCCGCTTTTGGTGAGGTACTCAGGAAAAAGAAATCATCAGGGCACCTCGACGCTAGTCATCTCCCTAAGGGTCCGACGCCACCTCCACAGATGGTGTGGTCCCGCACTACAGTACAACCACACCAAATTTGGAACAGTGTAATGGGGTAAGGTTCCCATCTTCGCCCTTGTCCCATGCGCAAATGCACCGCCCCTTTTTGCTCTTTTGTCCCCTCTTCCTTTAAGAGGGGTACAAAGAGCGGTTTCACTTCCTGTTCTTTGTCCCCCTGTACTTATAAGAGGAATTCCAAGAGTATTCGCCTCCTCGGTTCTATTGGCTTCGCCCAGGGTGTCGGGGTTTACCTCAAGCTACTGAGCCCCACCGCCATGGTACAAGGCTTGAACTGTGGTGGGGTCGTCATCGGATCCTTCTTGGTAGATCAAATCGGGACTATACCCTTCCCAATGAAAAGATTATTTGACAATAGATCCACAGATGATATAAACAAAAAAAAAAAANNNAAAGAAAAAGAAACTCAGAAAAGGAATCTACTCCTTTTTTGAAGTCATTTAATAATAACAAACATTCGTTCTCCGTCGTTTCTGTGCATTTCCTCTATCTGTCATTAATTTCATACCTTCGTTTCATAAAGAGTAAAACTATTGTTCATTATTACATTGATAACACCTGACTAGAGTCACTAACGTTAGCCTCATTAATAATAAGTTTAAAAGGCGAAGCTTAAAATATATTATTCGTTGAACATTTAAACGCTATAATTTTCTCTTAATGCCGGGAATTGCGTGGGAGCGCTTAAAAATAATAAGCCCAGCGTGTAAAACATACAAATGGATATATTATACGGCGCTCATCCAACCGGGCTAGCTGTGATAAACTAGATTGATAGCTATTAGCTCATTTACATAATAACAACTGTTAACACGATTTTTATCCTCCTTATAACAACTTAATGGTAGCTATGGGCATATGTAACGGTTGTTGTGTCCTTTTATGTTATGAGTGATCGTGGTATCAGATAATCCGTTCCACCAGAGTATATGTACATGTAGTATTAGATCGCTGAAGCGTCGATGAGCTGCAATTAAATGAAATCTACTTCTTTATCAGCTGTAATGTTATTTACACTTATAAACAGGTATTTTTGAACACACATTCAAAGTGTACCCTTTATTTCTATTATAGCATTTAAGAGACGACTCGTGGCTAGGGCTCTGTAAGTGTGTCTCCTAAGGTAAAGGGAACATCATTCTCATAAGAAGAGAGAAGTACCATAAGAGAGTATGGGAAAAGGGGCGAGGATAGGAATCTCACCCCATTGCACTGTCCCGATGTTGGCGGAGTAATACTGGTGGTTTCGTTCTCCTACAAGACTAAGGAGGCTTTAGTGGGTATTTATCACATCACCATAGCCCGATCTCGGTGCGCGGCGCGAGAATGAAATTCCCAGCATCACAGATAAAAAAAAATCCGCACAATATATGACGGTATAGCCTAGTGGCCACATTGATTCAATCTAAGGACTTTAAACTTTAACGAGGTAGACGAGCAGTCGAAGCCTTTAGATTTTCTCCGTCCAACAGAATACGTAACGAAGTCATAAGGCCGAGAGTATCCGATATCACGCGACGAATAATCTCGCTGAAGTGGCAATAGGCTGGTCACACACTGAGAAGAACAGATGGCAGATGGGCCACCAAGGTTCTGGAGTGGCCCACCAAGGTTCTGGAGTGGTCACGTTTAGGAAAACGAATTGTTGGTCGACCGTTCGCCAGGTGGGAAGACGCTCTCCGTGCAGTAGCTGGTCCGGGATGTGTGTCACTATGAATGTCTAATTCGGTAACGTTGTATAAGTACGCAGCCAAATATGGCGTCCACGTAATGTAGTATACCGAAAGCAAGTATGATTTGATAAACTCTAAAAAGATCTTTTCAAATAATTTAAGATTACACGAAACACAATATCCTCCTCTCTAATCTCCATAAAATAAATAAAATTGGGGAGTGCTCGCGTATTGACATCTATGAAATGATTCCTGGCTAGTCGGTTCATAGCTGTACGTAGACCGATTTAGCTTACAACAGCAATTCGCGGAGAAACTCGCGCCGTTACCCACGGGAGGTTGGTCCACATTGATCTTATATAGCAACCCTATAGATCCTTGTTTCTTCATATATTTCTCCTATTACATATTTCTCCTCATATTTATATTATTATATCCTTCTCATATCTCTTCTCATATTTTTCCAAATAATCAATAATTTTTATAGTCGAGGTGGGCAAACGAGCAATTGGAGCCTTTTGGCGACTACCGGCGCCTATATGCATCAAAATTCGTCATGAAGATGCGCTGCCCACCTTTACTTCTGCCCTCGATCACCGGCTACGAATCATACTTCCTATGAGCTTAATTTAGTGACTAAAAATTAAACTGACCGGGACTGTCTACTGGCACTCTACGTCATTTCCTCATTTAGATGTGACGTCATCTGGCACGAGCAGTCAGTAGCAGGAACTGCACTATATGAATTCTGCATGGAGATCAAACAACGTTTTTCTATATGGCTACATACGGCCTAAAATAATTTTAAAATTCTGTTAAACCCCTGAGTGGGGGCCAGTAGGGTGTGGGACTCGCGGCGCTTGATAGTGCGGATTACCCACAAAAACCACCGCGAGCCCCGTGCGCATATGCGTCACCTCCTGTTGCTCTTAGGTCCCCTCTTCTTATAAGAGGGGTACCGAGAGCGATACCTCCTCCTGATCTTTAAGCCCCCTTTAAGATAATAAGCTTTGGGTTCCCCGTCTGCTACACAGAACCCGGGTAAAATTAGCCACCGTCGAACGCTTACCTATAATATTACCATATTTAAAAGGGGTCACTGACGAAATTGACTATATTCTTAAGCGAGCCTCCGGCGTGCTACAAAATCTGTTAGTGAACATCTGAAGTTGGCCCCGTCATTACCCGCCATCCGTGAGGGTATTGAACTTAAAAAAATCATCCAAATTACAATAGAGAAGATGGCTGGGTTCTTCCCTCTGCTTGGGCCCCAGGGATAAACATAATCAAATGAAAACCTAAACATAACACCTCAAAACAGCAGGATATAACCAGTACTATTTGAGTTAATCGGAACAACTAAATAATTATAATTCTACGGGTACTTTTAATAATTTGTAACATCAGGACATCTGACACCGCATTACATCCGTGGCGCTGGTTGCTGTAAGGCTTCTGGAATATCGGGCTATTTAAAGAATTAAATGAACGGCGATAAAATCCATAACAGCAGTTTTATTGTAAAGACAAATATTCGCGTAAACTTAGACATGCGGAGACACATAGAGGGCGGCAAACGAACAATTGAAGCCTTTTGACGAGTACCGACGACATGCCATGTAGATGTATTGCCCTCCTTTCCTCTTTCCCTCCAATGGAAAACTAAACATTACATTTACTAGGGTCGCTGGATAAATGAGCGAACATGAACCTTATGGACTGCTATAACGCTCCAGTTTTCCTTAACACTATCCAGATACTATCCCAAAGTGTATCGCATAAAGTACTGTCGTTAGGGGTATTATGTAAGTCGATACATCAAGTCGTAACTCGTGACAACATCGATTCCCGCCTATCCCGATCACGATGCACTTTATAAAACTGTCGCTTACAATCCGCTAACAATGCAGCTGGCGTCACTGACGTCATACCTGCGCGCCTCGTACTCCTCGCTAACCGTACTAAGGCATCGAGGGTCGCTGCGCACAGGGGACGCGTGAGGAGATGCACCGATATTGTGTTCGAATAATATAAAAGGTTTGCCGAAATGTAGGAAAACTCGTGTAAAATCGGACAGTTTGTTCGTTCGGATAAATGTCTGGAAACATCCGCGGAATGTGGGTCACCGGGTCCCGTATGACATTAAATACATTGTACACTCGGCTGAATATTTATTGCCTCGTTAAATTTTACCCTTTACTGATTGATTTCGTCATTTGGATTTTATTGTTTTTTAACGAGCTGTCGGATCACCTGATAGTTTATTTACGGCGTTATGGGATTCAAGTGTGAATATGGTACTGGAGCCATATAATCCAGACCCGAATTGGGTCGACATGACCGAGATACCTCTCTCACTCACATGATACCGACGCAAAATAACAGCTACGTGGTTTGGGAGTTTCCGTCGATCCTTTTAGGAAGAGAGAAGGGGGCAGCACATCTGCATAACAATTATGCGTATGTATATGGGTGTGGGTAGCCATCGGAACACTTTGACTGCTTGTTTTCCCTGCTATACTATAAATATGCGTTGTCTTCTCCATCCCCTTCAATGAGCCTTGCGAACTAACAAAGCACATGAAACATTATAGCTTAGCCTTATCACTTCACGTTTTCATTTTCACACATCGGCGGCATATTGTAGCTACTCTCAATAACATAAAATGTTATCATCCAAGCAAATAATTAGAAAGTCAAAAACAGTGAAGCTTGACAAGTTTTACCCTACTTATGTTTTATAAACGACAAAGATTGTTGAAATTGCGCACAAATAGAAATTAAAATAATAATAATAATATCTGTGGACTCATCACACCACGTTAGCTTAGCCCTGTGCTAAGTACCGCAAGGACTTGTATTACAGGTACTAGACAACGGAAATATATTTTTCTTTAGTAAATTTCCGACATTTTATATATTTAAGATTTTTATTATAGAAATACATATAATACATATATTAACATTCATGACCTAGGCGGGATTCGAACCCGCGACCTCTGGCGTAACACGCGGACTAACCGCCACGTTACCAACTGAGCCAGCCGGTCGTCTAAAATTAGGGATAACAACATAAAATACTTTTTATAAAAAAGTTTTACGTCTGTGAAACAGCGGGGCTCAACTAGTAACACAAGCAATACGCTAACGTAATCATGGCTAGCACATTAAGGTTTGACATATTTATGATTATCTTTCAAATTGGGGATTGAGCACCATTATTAGTATAAAAATCGCTCACGGCGTTTACTGGAACACACCCTTATAATAGATTGATCGGTCATTAAATTTGATAAGGTATATCACATATTGCGGTTCATATCGGGTGGCGTGGTATAAATATCGCTATTATTTAATTTGGCTCCACTGTAAATCAACTCCGTGTCGCTTACCAACTGAAAATATTCGAAATTGGAACTGTGCCTTTATTAATGCTCATATGAATGGGTTATTCATTGAATGACAAAGTTGACATTATTTTTACCACTTTTGCCATCATCATCTCGCCAGATGTTTTTTTCTGGTGTTTCTCTTCTTATGTTCTTTCTAAGACCTTATAGCGGGAGCAAGCGAAAGCCTGTATAGAGGCTATGTACGTGTTACTGTTCGGGAGGGAAAGCTTCCAATGGGCGACTGAAAATTCATACACCCCACGAAACGCGACAGCATAGCCAATTTGAAGGTGGTATCATGCGGTACCTCCTCGTTGTCGACATCGCGCCCGTCTAATACCGCTGCTATGTAACATGGCACGAACTATTGAGGTTGGCCCATTGGATTGGGGGAAGGACCTACTTATATAATGGACGTCACGTTTCGTGCGGTTAATGATACACTTTCCACCTGTACTAAGTGACAGGGATTATTGTGCAGTTTGAAAAAGGATTTTTTAAATATATATTTAAATATATTATTGAGCGGTTTGTGAGGAGCCGGTGGCCTATAAGAGGGTTATAATATGAAAATATACCGTCAAGCTTCGCACGGACGCGTGTAGTTGGTAATAATTAACAATGAAATCATTTATTTATCTAGCAGTAGTGAAAAATGATTCATTCTCCATCTTTTATAAAATCTTACCCTACCAGCAACACAGCTGTAAAAGCATCATTGGCTTTGACAAGACCACTAGGGTACCAAGGGCACTGGGATGTAGCCACACATGTGCGTTGCACCCCCGAGATATTTATAGCCAACGGTTCATATTAGTTTGCGGAGTATAATTGTATCCGTAATCGGTTAAGCCACTTAGACGTACATCGTGGTTGTAGCCAGGCAGCAGATATTCTTGGCTAATAAACAATATCAAATTATTAATGATAATGTATAATAATAAGGATTAAGGTTACTCCAATCATTACAAATTTCTTTCACCGACTGTACCTTTGCGCCTATGATCGGGATTAAACGGGACATTCAAAAGTTGGACTCCGTCAATCCTCGGGCCCGGGCGAGGCATATCTTCGAACTCTGATGCCGCCATTTTTATTATTTATCAGCTGACACATTTAATGACGGCCAGTGTGTCGTAAAACATTGTGGTACACCTATATGCAAGAGTGCATTCCCTTGCCCAAATATAACAGTAATTTATGAATGGAAACGGCCTCTGGATAGATATTATTTTGAAGTGCTCTACCTACATTAAAAAAATGTTTTTCGTTTATAGACAGGGGGACAAAATAACTGCACGGTTAATGGTTATGCAAATGCGTTGCTCTCTTCTGCCTCTGAAACGGGTAATAGCTTTAGTTTAAGCTGGAATATCTGCTACCATGCTGGAGTGGCTCGAAAATATTTTATCATCAGTTTCTTTTATTTCACACTTGAGCGCTGCAGAGTTTATTGAGGCAAATGTATTATTATCATCATATTCATTTGTATTGCTAGAGAAAAAACCGACTAGGAACGAGTCAGACTCGCTTATGAGGGATTCCGTAGCGGTAAACCAAAAAAATCCCATATCTCCTAAATTACCAAATCAATTTTACCACTTTGGAAGCAAATATCTCACAAAGTTTCAGCATAATCAAGGAAACCACCGCATAAAATATCATAAGTAACATGTATAAAAAAGAAGGAGAAAGCTTAGCTTAATATTTTCAATTTTCATAACCACAATAAGGACTTCACTTTTTTATCCACAGCCGCGGCGTTGAGTTTTTGTTTATTAAATTATTTTTATTCTATATTCTTATTTTTATTTTATATTAAAAGTATAAGTTATAATCTTGTATTTTTGGAACCGTCTCTAAAAAGCTACCTACTACTTACGTAGTTACTAAGCTACTACTTGATGCGTTGGGTAAAAAAAAATTGAACTTCACGAACTTGCGACCAAAATCGGCCATTTTGTATTTTAAACGTAACTCTTAGCACGCGTGTTATAAAGACGAATTTAAGGAAATCCCATACTAGAAAATCTATTAACGCGTTTAAGCCGCGAAACAGAGCATAGAAATCTACATACAAAGATATATTATCTATATACAAAGATATATATACGTACTACTTACCTTGTGACACATTCGGGTAAAAACCACCCAAATTTAAAAAAAATATGACGTGATCTTATAGCGATACATGGAAATATATAAAAGTCAAATCGTATGTCCGATTGCTTATGCCTAATTACCTGGAAGGGCGCCCGGCAAACTACTTGATATTAATTTTGCGATAGTTCGCCTGTGAGGAATGAATCGCCATGTTTACTGCTAAAATGTACAGTCCGCTCGTAAGAAATATGGTGAAATATACAATTAACTGCGTGTATTCTAATCATTTTATTGACCCTTATGCATCATCATCATCATTATCAGGATTTATCGGCCCACTGCTGGACATAGGCCTCTCTCAATGAACACCAAAACGGCCGATCTCCTGCTACTCGCATCCATCCCGGCACTAATAATAACCACCACCCCGGGCCGGCGTAGTATAATCGTTTCCCTGCATCGACAAAAAAAAAGGAGGACTGAAGGTAGGGATTAATGATTTTTTTATAGGATAAGGGGCGAACGAGAACCTTCTCGTTCGCCCCTTATCCTATAAAATTAGGTAGGTAACTACCGCCGCCCATAGACATCCGCATGACCGGAAGTTATGCGGGCGAGTCGCCGTCAATATGCCGATATCAAGCTAAATTCACATCAAACACTAAGGTCTGCAATGCACAGAGAAAATTAAGCTTCTGTGTCGGTGCAGATAGAAGATACTGCCGTCATAAAATACCTAGTACTTTATAAATATAAGATGTTCTAACGCTCACTGGATACCTAAACCCAAACGGGGAGCATCCTACACTTCCCCTTGGCCTAGTATCATGAAATTTTCCAAAAAGGTGGTACCTAAATATAAATAGAATATCCGAAAAATAAAGTATCACAAAAATATCATTACTGTAAGTTTGAAACGAGGACGAGGTAGTACCATGCCTAATGTATGACACTACATCCTTCGAAATTGGGCCGGCATGGCCGGGGAGGTACCTCTTGTTCACATAATACCGCCGTAAAGTGACATCCTCGGTTTCGCGTTTCGTGCGGCTTGAGGGAGTAGGGCAACGCATAGGCATAGTAATTATGTGGATGTTCATGGGCGTCGGTAGTCGCAAAAAGGCTTCGATTAATCGTTTGCCCCCTATTCTATAAAAAAACAGTAAAAAAAGAACTTTGCTGTATCTGCTACTTTATATTCATGTGCATTAATTAATCTTGTAACAATTAAATTTAGGACTCTGTCAGTATATGTCATTAATTTTCTGATAACTAGAAATTTATAGATTTTTTAAATATCATTCGCGATAATTAAACGCGAGTTTTAACTTTAAAGTGTAATCACTCAAGACGATAGCATTCAAACATGGAATATGAAACTCTTAATTCAATTTATTTTAGTGTTCAAAGTTTCTTGCGATGTATCTATATAATGTAGCAGTATTCCCTGGCAGGATGTAGAGTTATCAAGCTAATAATTGTTCTAATGCAATATACCCATTAGCCAACTGGATCTCCCGATGAATTGTTTATCAATGTTCCCGACTTCATTGCGGTTTGTGAATGTTCCCAACTTTATTGCGGTTTGTGAATGTTCCCGACTAGACTGTATTGTACAGGTAAACAGAAAAACTCTTGGGATGATGTGGAAATGGATTTATATTATGCTCGCCGCACATTGTTCCCGGTTTTAAAAGGGTGTATAAAATAAAGCATTACGTACACTGCGCCGCATAAATTGCTCGCATATTTTAGCGTAGCATTACGAAAGCGCATCTCGCAGTCCACTAGTGACATGGGTATGCAAATTTCTGAGTAAGCGATGTAGTTTTGAACTGTGGAAAGTTTGGTAGCAAATTTGTGTGAGCACCCAAATTGAGATTTATAGGGATAACCAAAGATATTGTTAAATCTGTAGCAGAGGAAGCGAACTTGGTGATAAGTGGTTGCAGACTCTCATGTTAGTAATATCAATGCCTTGATGATTTTTTGAATTTAGTACAGAGGAGCAAACGAACAATCAGTGCCTTCGACGACTACAGACGCCCATGGACTTATTTAATGTAATGCAGAAACGTTGCTCTCCTTTCCTCCTCCACTTCAATAGGCCACCGACTACTCACTTGGCGTAGGTGTCCTGTGAGCGAGAGGTACTACCCCGGTCCTCCCGTCCCAATTAGGTTCCAATACAGTTACTTAACACATTATATAATATTGAGATTCTCAATAAAAGGTACTTTATACTAATCGAACTGTACTTATATTTTCTACTCAGTCTAATGAAATAAGCGCTCCAATGAGATGGCTTTAATATAGCGAGTTTTCTATAGTTTTGGGGATGACGGTATCGCCTTGATAGATTGCCTGTTATTCATATCTGTGCACACAAAATCCAAGCTAATGGTATTGGAAATAGGGGCTACATTCGCGAGCAGCTAACGTTACTTTTGATACATATTAGGTGATCACCTATCAAAAAGTCTTTAGCTTAATATGAGTAGCAAAATTCTGTTACCTTGATAATGTTTCTACGATCAGCATCAGCTTTTATACGCTAACGCTGAATATAAGTTTTTTTTGATAAATGTGACGCTAGGCTGAGCGAATGGTGGAAAGGAATATCATTGTAGCATTCTAGTCGAATTGAGGAAACACAATCGCCTACGTAACTGCTGAAAGACTTTGGTCGCATTTCGTAGGTACTACATAGTCATATTATCTGTAGCCCTCGCTGTAATGTGAAACCCTTCCCCGTTCCCCTTTCGTTTTCCGTGTTCACCGCCATTGATGTCAGGTCTACACATATTGTAAGAAAACATACGTATCATCATCATCATCAGTATCAGCCCTTATCGGTCCACTGCTGGACGTAGGCCTCTGCCAATGAATGCCAAAACGGCAGATCTCCCGCTACTCGCATCTACTAGTAATCTCCAGCTACTGCACGGAGATCGTCTTCCCACCAGGTTAAGGGCCGACCAACACTTCTTTTTCCTAAACGCGGCCTCCACTCCAGAACCTTACGGGCCCATCTACCATCTGATCTCCTTGTTGTGTGACTAGCCTATTGCCATTGATATTTGTATGCCATAGCCAAAAGAAGGGGATCGATATTTCTGTACTCACATGACAGTGGGTAATCCTGTTATATTCCTTTTTTATAACATAGCGGGAGAAAGGAGCAATCGGAGCTGTTTGATGACTACCTACGCCTACAGACAGCTGCATGTATATGTAGATACGTTGTCCGCCTTCATCCCATCCGAGTGGACTACCGATCACTCACTTCGCACGAAACACGGCGATATAGCAATCTTAAGTCGGTATCATGTGAGAAAGAGTTATCTTCCTGGTCGTGCCGGCCCAGTCGGGCTGCAAGGGAGCATTATATACAGGCGAAGTCACACACACATGTTTGCACACGTGTATTATTAAAAATGTATCATGACCATAACAGGAGTCATCGAAAATGGCGGAATCAGCAAACAATAAACAAACATTTTAATGCGGGGAATTATGCAAATTGAGTGACATACAGAGTAAATGTCAGCGATATTCGTACATACTAACAAATGGCCCACAGATCTATTGATGCGCGCAAGCGATAAGCGGGAGCGATAAAAGGTGTCCTAACTTTGAGCGCGATTATTAGTTGATATTATGTTTGCTATAGCATGTGGATAGTAAAAAAAGCAGTTTTATATGTCCATCCATGACTCTAGCCACGGAGGAGTATACGGAGTACACTCTTAGTATACGTAGGGGGATTACGGGTTATCCACAGTGCGATTTTTTGACTCCCTACACAATATTAAATTTCCCTCTCGTTATCTATTCTCTCTCGTGAGCAAACGATCAGTGCTACAAATATACTATGCAGATGCACCAGACCCTCATCACATTCCTAGTTCTGAATATGGTTTCACGTACGCCAATGGGAATCATACCGTCATTTGATCACTCGTACCGGCTTATTCGGCTGCAATGTAGCAAATTCCTCAAAGAAACGTGAATGGAAAAGCGAAAACAATAAGTCTTATAGTAAAGGCAAACCACAGGTTGTGCATTTATTGACATGCGTTAGCGATAAGCTGAAGCGGGGCGGGAAAGGCCGTGGCAGGCCTTATGTAGTCGTTGAATACGGATCATTGAAGCCTTATAACAGAGTTTACTCAACTTTCTCTAATTCATCAAGAATTAGTAATACTTGGTCAGTGCATTAATTGGTCAATACTACTGTAGCATCTGCAGGTGACAAGAACCATAATGATGAGCAAGAAATTTTAAATCATCTACAAGTTATAGAAATATTTACCAATAAATTAAACATTCCATTAAACGATCAATGTTTTTGTAACTCCTGCAAGTATATTTATACTAATCATGACCCTATCTCAATGCATTTTGGATAACGTTCTTTATGTGCGTAAGAGTATAAATGACTTTAAGAAAAAAGTTATGTACATGATAGAGATACTTGTAATGGACACAAACTAGATGAACCAGTTCCTAGACTTAGCGAAGTAAATTATTCTTTTCATTCATAAGTTTTGAAGTAATAAATTTAAAATAATTGTTAAGAACGTTTAAGTGGTAAAGAACATTATAAAGTAATAGAGTTTATGACAGATACCGCTCAGTGGGAATAAGACGCTCTTCGCGGGCAGTTTCTGTATAATGAATATTGTACCAAGTTGATAAATTGTATATCGTATCATGTAATTTGTAAATTTGTTGTGTATTATTTATTTATTTCATTATTGATTAGACCCGCTGAGTTTGTTTCACCGAGTCTTCTCAAGCGAGGGCTAGGGTTGAACCGTCGGTAGATTTGATTGATGAGGTACAAAAATTAATTTTTATATTTCTATTTTGTATCCCATTTTCGGTTCATTTCACTAATTTGTGACCAAAAACCTGCACCCAAAAGTATTTTTAAATTGAAAGCTAGTGAGACGGCGTTCTAATACTACTTACTTATATTGAAACGAAAGTCCTGAAGGATTCCTTAACCTATGCCGGGTGGAGGCTCAAACACTTTATAAAATAAATAGAACTCTGTAGTAAGTAGTTGGCAGTTAACTTTGAAGGAGATGTCGCTGTGCCAATTGAGCCACTTTAAAACGAATTGGCTCTTATAAATATTGTACAATATTGACTAAGTTATCGTTACGCGGCGAATGATTCCGACATGTGTAGAAACATTCACTCTCTATATGGTCCAGGTTGACCCGCTTCGTAGATGGAGCTCTCGTTTCTCGACAAGCACTCCTTTTCATACTATAGGAGGGCAAACGAGCAATCACAGCCTTACAACTACCGACGCCCATGAACATAAACATAATTACTATGCCGATGCGTTGCCCTCTTTTCCTCCTCCGCCCCAATGGGCCACCACCGGCTACTCACGAACCCCCACGTAACCTCTAATCTAATCTATAATTTTGTGCAGTCCTGTCAAAACTGCACGGTTAAGTGGTTACATTATATAGATGAAGCTTGGCAGATAGCGGCACCACTGTCTCGTATGTCATACGATTTTTACAAGAGTACAAAAATAGCAAAAAGCGGTACTGGCTTAGGCTGGCAAAACATACCTACCACGGTCCAAGCCTTGTCGTGGCGGTGTGGCTCAGTAGCCTGGGGTGATCTCAGGCGAAGCCAATTGAACCGAGGGGGATGTTCTTGTCACCCCTCTTATAATAAGAGGGGACTAAAGAGCGGTAGGAGAATCGCTCGTTCTACCCCTCTTATAATAAGGAGGGACAAGAAAGAAACGGGAGGAGACGCATTGTGCACGGGGCAAGGGGCGAGGGGGGAGCTTCACCCCATTGCACTATCCCAAAGTTGGTGGCGTTGGCCTGTAGTGCAGGACAGCACCATCTGTGGAGGCGAGGTCGGTCCGATAGATTATTATTCTGGGGCACCACCAAATGCGGCACTGATTTCACTCGCAGTGGTGTTTGTGGGTATTCGGCACTATAATTCACTACGAGCCCCACACATCACTGAACCCCACCCAGGGCCAGTGAAGGCGCGTAAATGTGTTTCCCCGGGTCAACAAAAAAGAAAAAAAATTGGGAAAACATCCATAAATTCACTGGCTACAAGATAGTTCATTTTTTTATAAAAAGACCTTTAAAATTCCCCGTAACGAAGACGACGTAAACATATAATAAGGGAGTCAAAAATAATTCATTAAAAGTGGTGCTTTACCAACCTAATGATGTTCTTCAGAATGTCGTTATTAAAATTGGATATATCTGTCCGTGGGGCCAGTCGTTCTTGGCAAGGATCCTAGGTATGCTAATGAAGATCTAATAAAAGCAATGAAATATGCACTGGCCCGCCTTCTTTTTCTGCAGCTGGCTATAAAGGCTTTATACGTTTTTAAATTTACGCTATATTGTAAAGACGGTTTTTAGATTTGCACTATATTGTAAAAACGGTTTTTAGATTTACGCTACAATTGTGAAGACGGTTTTTTTTGTAACAGCTAATTGAGGTTTTTTATGTGGGTATCGATTTTTTTAGCTACTGTCATTGCAATCTCAATGTAGGCCAATTTGATATTCTTTTTCTTTGAATACAATTGTGTTATAGCTTGGGAGCATTAAACTTGTTGAATGGATTTAACGTCGGGCTTTCTTGCGGTTCACTTTTGTGAGACCTATTTTATTTAACGTGTGGGTCGAAGGGTTCGTCAATAATATGTTGCGGATTATTGGACAATAAATTTATGGAATGTTCGTGGCAGGTATTTCTATAGTATAGAGGGCGAAAACATGCAATTGGAGCCACTTGAGGACCACCGACGTGACGCCCATATACATCCGCACTATTGTTGTCCTTTCGTCGTCCCCTCCAAAGTTCGGTTAGATAGCTGCTTCTTTATATCATATTTGATGTGAGCGAGAGGCACCTCCCCGTTCGTGCCAATTCGGCTGCAATGCAGCATGGCACTACCTCGTACTAAATGTAGGTATCACATTTGTGGCGAATATAATGTGGGTAGTTATACAATTTTATATTTTGCTAATATATCATATACGAAATCTTAGCTGTTTTTAGGGTTTCGCCAAGTGTTCCGATACATAAAATTATTTCTAAATACATGAACAGATTTATAGCATTACTTCTTCGAATGATTGGCGGGTAGTGCCCTACACTACCGGTAGTAAAACCCGCATATAAATATAGGAATTATGCTTGATAGATTCACGCCCATTTGAAATTGAAATATATCAACGTCTCCTTAAACCTCTACAAATCATTTGTTTCATTGACTCCATTTGATGATTTAGTAAGAGATGCTGCCATGCTACATTGGTGCAAAATTCGGGTGGCACGTCTGGGGAAGTACCACTCCCTCACATGATACCGCCGTAAAGTGACATCTTCATCATCTTCATGCGGATTGTGAGTAGCTGGTGATCCATTAGAGTGTAGGAGGATAGGAGGGCAACGCATCGGCATAGTAATTATGCAAATGGTCATGGGTGTCGGTGGTCATAAAAAGGCTGCAAGTTCTCGATTACCCCCTATTATATAAAGGAAAAAGAATTAGAAATTTAATCGAAGTTACCAGAAACAAAGATGAAATTTAAAATACAATTTAAAATCCATTTAATACCGGCTGTTTGTAATTTCTACGAATGATACATGATCGAATTCAAATGTAGTTCCATTCGAAATTTAAATATCCCGCCATCCTATCTCAGAGTTCCGATCTACGTACTATCATTTATTAATATATATAACAATATTTACGCACATTTGCTATTGTAGTTCATGATGTCCCGATCTTTACAAATTTATATTATATTCTCAACATAAGTATTATTCCGCTCCTACAAACACGCCAGTTGCGATGACTGTATACCACCAACATTTTGTGGTTAATATGATCCTGGTACGTCAGTCTTGGTCTTCCCAATACCTAAATCCTTCAAAATACCACTGTTACCTACGCATTATTATTAAAGTATACGTGTCAAATTACGCACTTTGTAAAAAGCACCTTAAAATGATGCGCGTAAGGTTAGCCTTGCAAAAAATATGTTTAAATTATGCACTTTTTTCAAATAGAACCCGCTTTTTAAAAGAAAATGCTCGTGTACCAACCACAGACTCTTTCAAATGATAGTTCAGTGCCGTGTGGCACATTGATTTACAAAAATACAAGATGTAAGTAATATTTTACACTGGACTACTATTCTAAAGCTTAAATATATTTTTTGCAATGTCAACCTAACGTGTACGATTTTAAGTCGTTTTGACAATGCAGATTATATTTAAAAGAGGTGCATCATTTAAACATATTTCTTTGAAAAATCCACCTTACTTACACACCATCTATGTGGTCGGTTATGGAAACTACACTTCTGATATTTTAACAATTTTTTTACCGTGTGGGAGTTGCATACTAAGAGGTAGCGCCATGTTGCACTGCAGTCGAATTGGGCCGGCATGGACGTCTCGCTCACATAATACCACCATGAAGTATGTTCAGTGCTATAAAAAACACTTCATTATTTTAATGGCCCCACTCTCTTGGCTATTTGGTACACATCATTGTTCGATTGCCTATCTACACTGACACAGGTTATATCTATATCTACGAACTGTCACTTTATTCGTTCTACAACAACCGCAAAGCGTTGCGGTTGGATAATTTCGGGAAAAATTTCATAGAGTTTACTAATGAGTGATCGATAGTATATAAATGGGCAAAGAGAAAAAAATTGAATTTAAATTTCGAATGTTGTTCACATTGTTGCTAACCTTTTTTGATGTTATTATTTGATAACATGACACGAAACTTCCATCTAATTATGAAATATTTTGAATTCTAATCACTACTTTAGTACTAATTGAAAATTTAGGAAATTTGCAATTAGTACTAAATACATAAAATCTGGAACCAGGATATCTTACATATATACCCTATGAATAATATTAACAGGTACCCTGTCCCGAGCATCATGTATGAACATTTCTATTGTTTATCTATTGTGTCTATTGTCGGGAAGGGAAATGTGTTAACAATCTGTGGCCTTGTCACATTACTAGGATATATAGCCCTGTGCTAAGTACCGCAAGGATTTGGATTATAGATACTAGTCGGTCATCATGTGCCGTCATCATCATCATCAGCCTCACGACGTCCACTGCTGCACTCAGGCCTCTGCCATAGAGCGCTATAGCAGTCTCGGGTAGGAGGCCGTCCAACACTTCGTCTTCCGGTGCGGGGCTGCCACTCGCGAACCTTTCTTCCACAAAGGTTATCAGTTCTGCGAACTATGTGGCCCGCCCATTGCCACTCCACCTTGCAGATTCTCTGAGCCATTACCTTAGTTTTCTTTGCGGATTTCCGAATTGCGGACCATAACTCGCAGAGAAATACCAAGCATTGCTCTTACCATAGCAAGTTAAGTGACTCTGAGCTTGTTCAATAGGACCACATATTGTTATAAATTTAAGATTTTTTAGAACAGAAAAAAAAATAGGTGGAGTTTTTCTATATCCGAACTCATTCATAGATCTAAACACATGACATAGCTAGTGTGACGTGTAAAGTTCATCCACTAAATATGCAATTAATTTCTTTCTGATATATATTATTGCTGCTATTTTTATGATACAATGTTACATTTTAAAATCGGTATCTAACCTGATTAAATCTCCTACAAATAAAACGAACTATTATTCTATCAATGATACTTGTCGTGAAATCACCGTATAAATAGAGATACTACTACCGGCAGTCGCGAGCTTTGCAAGCTCCTAATGAAAGCTTTTCGAGTGCAGTTGCAACTCGCAGGGAGTGAATCGGCAGATAAATCGAAGCTCCTATTTTCCGCTCTTGTTTCTAATTAAACTTACAAGGAAGCTTTTCTCTTTTTTATTAATTTGAAATAATTAAATACCATTGAGTATTCAATCATTTCAAAATTAGAAAAGTACAGATTTACGTGCGTAATAGAATATTTTACGCAACGTGAATTACTTTACGCGACAGTATTAATAAGAGCTTTTAGTTTTTCTTTTTTCTTGAATTAAGAATGTATGATGAACTTGGTCGCCTTCAAGTGTTACTACCGAATTGGGAAACCACGACCAAGAGGTGCCTATCGCTCACACGATACAGAAGCGACAGCTAAGCTTTTTCGGAGGGACCTACTACTGAATGGCGGCACTTGTCCAGCCCTAACAGTTCGACTGATTACGGAAGACTTTTTGTCTTCTGGTTATAGGTAGACGATAGGGGGACAGACCCCCCTCCTTACCCGCAGATGGGAAGAAGCAAACCGGAATACAGCTAAGCTGAAAAGTTTTGTGACGTTTATAAGTCTCCGCTGACCCGTTGGAGGGGAGGAGCGAAGTAAGCAACTAATCTGCATCCGTACGGATGTCTTGGCGTTGGTGGCGATCAAAGGCTCCGATTACACGTACGCCACTGCTGAATTATCAACAATTTTATTTATAAGCGACTATAGTTACAATGCTATAGCGCATGTCATCAAATGGCTCTCATTCTCGTTTGTCCCACCATGCTTTAAAAAAGGATTACATGACCCAATTGCTTAGCTTTTACTATGGGGATAAAGTGTGTGTTTTTACATGCATATTGTGCAATTTTCTTCAGTTAAGCTTTGCCACTGTTTCACTAGAAAGCTTTTGAGTAAGCTCAAAAACATCTCCGGAAAGCTTTTTTAAAAAAGTTTACTTCTGGTAAAAACCTTAAAGATTTTTCGCCGCGACAAAGTATGAACTCAAGAAGTGTCTTTACAGATGCATGGCATTCACTTCCTCCCGGAAACTTGTTGTGAGCTTATGCTAAGCTTTTTATTGTGGTTTTGTAATAAACAACGCAATCTTAATTTATTCGGAGCTTTTCATACACATTAGGATTTTATTTTTAACCTGTTATATGCACTGCAGAATATTTAGATTATTCAAAAAGAGATGGCTCCCGTAGTGATTTTAGTATGTCATTATTACATTGTATGTGAAAGCAGTAAGGCGAAGTGAAGTTGCTGCTACGATATAATTTGTGGTTTCTGAGATTTTTACTCTCTTCTCTCTGTCTATCTCATTGATAACTGGCGTGTATATTTCTATTGTGTATTGTTGAGGTGTAAATAATTTATTTAACAGGGGATTTGGTGAGAAGTGTACATGTCTATTGGCGACACACAGCCTCACGTGGTCCCAATCAAATGAGAAAAGAAATGTTCCAACTTTTACTTTTTTACCACTTCAGTGGCCTCGTTGCTGGTAGCATGCTGCTGCGGAAAACCCCAATAATGAGAAAACACTTTAATGTACTGAGTGTTACTTGCGTTATCAAGACAAACTTAAGATCACACCAAACATCAAAATCCATACAGCTATTAAGCTGTAGAGTGTGTCGAAGGAATATACATACATACATACATACATACATACATACATACATACATACATACATACATACATACATACATACATGCCCTCAGAAACATAGCCATCATCTTCCAACAGTCGAGTTATAACGTAGAAAGCATTTAAACTAAACCAGGCCACTTGTCAAGGCTGCAATGACATTCGCTTCCTGCAACTGGTATTTTGTGAACTATATTACGTACATGTCGGGACATGCTCTACAAACTGTGGCAGACTATTTTTATTCAATACCATTGTATTTAATTTCAAGTGTATGCGTTTTTACATTTGTAAGCAAAACGGCAACATCGAAATAATAGCTATAAAAGTACGAGTAAATTCCATCATCATCTTTAAATTTAGTACATACTTACAAAACATTTGAATTTGGCGACATTATAAGAAAATACACCTATTGAACATAACTAACCGATGAAGGTGCTCTTTATGCCCTTCTTATAAGAAGAAGAGACGAAAGAGCAAAAGGAGGAGGCACTTTTATGTACGGGGCAAGGGGCCTTTATGGGAACTTCACCCTGTGCTCCTATGCTTGCACCACTCCAAAGTGCGTTGTGTTTTCCTGTGGCATGGGAGAACCTCTTCATGGATGTTGTGTAGTTCCCTCAGGGACTATACATCGAGATGCCCTGGCTATTTGCAGATCAATTGCTAATGTGTTTAATTTAATTTTTTTTTATGTTTTTTTTTTGTTTTTTCAACTGCCGTCGGCACCAAAAGCTGATTTTACCGTATATAAACACCCGCGCATTCGACATTATAATCTGTCGCGAGCCCCACATATGACTGGACCCTACACAGGGTCGATGATGGCAATAAAATGGCGTTTCCCTGTATCATTTACAAAACCCTATATATTATACAACCATGCACGTAATAGAGGCTGGAGCTAGCTGAGAAAATGCTCGCGTGTTGCTTTTGACTATTTCGAGTAGAAATAAAAAAAAAACAATGACAGAGAGTTGCGTTACATATATTAATTTTATTAATATTGTTTTGAAAAAGTGCACATTTTAATACTGTTATTGAGCTTTTATTATAGAATGGGAAGACAAACGAGCAAACGTTTTTCATTTGGTGACTACCCGACACCTGTACAGATGATTTGTCCGGCTACACTTCCAACCCCCCC
>JAFELO010001185.1:60371-80111 GCA_017140195.1 Eumaeus atala | reverse complement strand
CCCCCCCCCCACCACGACCATCACACATACATAACCATCACTCTATCAATTATTATATCTCGTGCCTCGATTCACTAATAATCTTCCCCCAGATTTGCGACGCGATCTTACAACAAATAGTATTAAAGATAAATTATGAAAAATACTTTATAGAAAATAATCGCCTTGCACCTAGCTTTAATCACTAGAACAATCAATTAAAGTGTATTATAAAATGTTTATACCTACTATGCTTATTGTTAAATATGTATCTGTTTTTGAACTTGTGTAATACTCAATCAATTTATGCATGTCGCCGTAAAACGTTGGAGTTGATGTACAACAGTTGTTTAAACCTTAGTGGTTTTTGTCTCTATTATGTGTTTTTAAAATTTTGTACTGCATATATCGTGTTATTGATAAAAATGATAAAAGAAGTTAAGAAAAAACTTATGGCAGGATCATGTGAGAGTCAGGTACCTCTCAGATAGTTCTGGCTGTTCAGATGTATTGCAACATGGTACTACGTCTAGTCATGCCATTCTAGTCATGACATTATTTAGTTGGGACAACTTAAGAGCTGATTATGATGTTTATCTCGCAAGGCAAGACTAGGGTAATGTGTTAATTCAGTTATCAACTATCAGCTAGCGACGTATTTGCATATTCAGTGCTGTTGTAAGCTGTAAGGAGAATATCTAATATGTCGATTTAAGCGCTTAATCGACGAGAGACTTTTTGTGCTGTTAGCTGAGATAGAATAGCGAAGTGGTTCGCGCTTTGTAAGCCATTTGATGACTTGGCGTAGAAAAATATATAAATGTAGTAGATTCTTTTAATAGATTTTTCTTTCCATTTTTCCAACCTTCTCGTAGTAGTAGGGGCCAGTAGATTCGGGTGTAACAATCAGCTGCAGTGCAGCATGGCACTACCTCGTACTAAACCGACGTAGAAACGGATAATGTTATCACAGTAAACCTATCGTCTTAAACTTGGTTTAGTTAGTGTGTTAGTTTCGTTGAGAGTTATTTCAAAGGCATATGCAGTAGTTACAGCATTTTGATGTCTTAATGAATACTCGCTCAATGGTATAACTGAATCAGGTCCTTGCAAGGTCGTGCTATGTAACGCGATTATGGAGATCTATTCGTAAATTAGGCCAAATACCTATGGAATGAGAAGCGATAGATAAGCTACAGCGATGGCTATCTAGATGTAGGAAAATTTTTTTTTTTTCGCAGAGATAAACAGTCTGACCATTTCAAATAACGGAATGTGACGTCCGTAAATTCTATATTACCCCAGAAAATGTATGTGATCGTTCCTAGTTAGGGTCTGAGGAGTCCGGGATAGGCTATATCTACACAGCGTAGTCTGTCGGTGTCATAAGGAGATACTATTATAGAAGTACACACAAACCGCACAAAATGTGGGTTACTTTAAAGAGTCATGCTACCGAGAATTGCCTCCCGGGTAATTCTGGCACAACTTGCTCATTGCATTGCATGATACGAGACTCATAAGTGTGTCTAGCTTGTTCAAGACGGATGTTATCACTATACTGAGTGTCACCACGACTGACTACCACCGAGGATAGCCACGAAGTTAACCGAATGCGGTAGCTCCCGAACGCGGAGTTTCAGGGAGGCCGAAGCCGACCGAATGGTCTATTTTTGGCTGCAACCGGAACTGCGCCGAAACTATAATTTCTGGCCGAAAACTGAATACAAAACTATAATAATATTATCTACACGCCGTAGGGACAATTTACATACTTGTACACCGTAAGGTTCATACAAGTACACTGCCATGCGTTTAAAGTAAATACTTACTCAACTAGTCATCTGTAACAGTGTACATGCGCTTAATAAAACGCATTCTATGCTAAAATGTGATGATAGAAATTCACATTTTTCTAATTTGTTTTATTTATATTTATATAATTTCACGATGATATACTTGATATATGTTAGGACTAGTAAATGCCCGCTCAATTAGTAGAGATTAGTGTATTTTTAAGTGGGCCAAGCCTTTTTAAAAAGCTAAGTGATATTAAAAATTATATTCATACTCGTTTCATAAAGAGCATCAGTTTAGATATTTCGGTATGATGTTTCGAATGGTAGAGTTTTTGTGATTTAAAAATATTAATGAGCCTTCACAAAAAGTTATTTTAAAATTCTTCACAAAAAAATTATGAACAGCCATCGAGTATGGAAGAAAAATAAAGATTGACAGCTGATTGATGAATGGGAAATTGGGTTATTTAGAGATAAAACGTGCTAATTAGGCAAGAAGAAAGAGCTTTTCAGGCATTTTGAAATTTGCATTTGAAATAGATTTAAGTGGTGGCAAAAAGTTACTGAACAAATTAACCAAAACGGGATTTTAATTTGTAATATTCGACAATATTACAAATAAAAATTAAGTCCAGATTTTAAACATGGCTTCTCATTTTCGATACTCCAAAAATTCAATTAAAAGTGTTGCTACTGTTGCCACATGGCTTTGGCCATAACCGTTGCACAAAATCTATTTACTCGCCACCGCTTCGCTCGCATCCGTTAGACGGAAGGCTAGATTTAGAATGAACGTTGAATATGCCATTTGGTAGGAATAAAGCGGTAACGACGTATTCATGTGCACTTGTGACGGAATTTGTGTCCCAACTTACTCAGTTCAACTTTAATATTTTTGTTTGGTGTTTTTATTTGCGCAAACAAAATAAGATTTGCTTATTTAAGCGTGATTTTGAATAGGGGAAATGCCAGAATATTTAATGTGTTTTTAAAACTTAAAGTTTTATTGTTATGCACATTTAGTAAAATATTATCATCATCATCATTATTAGTCCACATTGGTCCACAGCTGCACGTAGGCCTCTTTCAGTGCAGGCCAAGATGGCCGACCTCCTAAAATAAACCGGACTACTGCACAGAGATCGTCTTCCCACCTGGTGAAAGGTCGACCAATACTTCGTTTTCCTCAACGCGGCCCCAACTCCAGAACATTAGTGACCCATCTGCTATCTGATCTTCTGAGTATGTGACCAGCCCTTTGCCACTTCAGTGAGCTGATTCTTTGCGTAATATCGGATGCTTTATCCCTCTGCCTCATGACTTCGTTACGAATTCTATCGGACAAAGGAATACCCAACATAGCACGTTCGATACCTAGTTGAGCTACCACAAACATGCGGACCGGTCCTAAATTACGGGGCGGCCAAGGAATACCCTCAGCCTCAATCCAAGCCCAGGGTGACGTAAAAGTCCGCAAACGGCACTAGTCTCTTAAGATCTAAGAGCCTTCAACGAGCTGGTTGTTTGGTGTTCGGTCTGTTTCATAGTGACAGTGAAATAGGCGGGAGCACCGGACAGCACTCGCGTCGAGTGATGGCGGTACCATCAATCGGATCGGCGACAGGCAGCAGTGGCGCGGGTCCGAAACCTAATCTGCGATTCCCAATCCGCCTGCTCAGCGTGGCAATTACGAGCATTTACCATAAATGGACGACATCAGCAGATTTTTTATGTGCAGGAAAAAAAATGATTTGTTTATATTTTATGTGTCTTCACAAGTAATAAACGGCCAAGTACGAGTCGGACTCGCGTACCGAGTGTCCCGAGCCTGTTGAAGATACGAACATTACACTTATATCATTAGTAGACAAACTTTTATTCGTGGCCAGCATACACTTTGTAGGAAGGGATATTTCGCTTCCTATTATGCAACATATGACTATACAATGGTTGTTTTAGTGACCAATTTTTAGTAATTATTGTCATGGCGGCAACAGAAAAAGCTATCTGTGAAAATCTCATGCACCGACGGAGACGGACGGATAAAAAGCGGAGTCTTAGTAATAGGATCCCACTTCTTTTGGTATTTTTATTTTGTATATTTTTCTTTGGTATAATTGTGGAAGAGGTAGTGCCATGATATAAAGGAGGTGGTCGTGCTTCGCATGGTGCATGATGATGATGGTGGTGATGCACTACTCCTCCTATATAACGGAATTGGGCCAGCACGACCGGGAGGTGCCTCTCGCTCACTTGATACCCGCGTAAAGTGGCAGCGTCACTGTCGTATTTGTCGTGCGGCTTGTGGGTAGGCAGTGGTCCATCGGGGGGGGGGGCTCCCCTCAGGACCCTAAGAAGATACGAGGGCAACGCAACCTCTGGCTCACATGATAACCGCGTAAAAGGACAGCCTTGCTGTCGTGTTTCGTACCGCTTGTGAGTAGCCGATAGCCCATTGGTGGGGGGGGGGAGATAGTAGGGCAACGCATCTGCGTAACTATCATGCGAATGTCCATGGGAATGTCTATAAAAACATCCTTTTTAGAAGTCGGTATGGAATTATATTAAATTTTCCATTTTGTTTAACATTTCTGCGACCTCAAACTCATGTTACAACTAATTGGACAAATACAATCCTTGTATTAATATTCCTGTATCACGTAGGTGAGCCTGTGTTAAATATAGCCTTATTTGGAACTTTGTATGATTCATACATGCGTCATGCATCGACTCCATTGTATAACATTTTGTGTATAATTAATATAACTCATTGTGTAAATAATGTAACTAAATTATATTTTGATATAAAAAATATCCAAAGGCAAATAAAAGAAACCATTTGTAAACTCCGTCATGCAGATGGAGTTTATCCCTAGTAGGAGGTAGGTGGCTTGCTGCAGGCACGACCGGGGAGGCACCTCTCGCTTACATGACACCGCGGTAAATTGACTATATAGTCGCGTTTCGTGCGGTTTGTGTGTAGCCGATGGCTTATTGGAGGTGATGCGTTTCCCTACTTTCCTCCTAATAAACATATTTTATAATGTTATATAGATAATAATAATGCAGACGTCCGTAGGCGTCGGTAGTCATCAAAGGACGATTTATAGTTTACCCCACATACAATAAAAAAAAAAAATTTTAAGAGCGACAATTCTAAAGAGAAAAGCGCATTAGAGCTATAAGCGGTAAGGCGCTGTAAGGCTTGTCGCTAGAACACTGTTTTACACAATTTAGTTGTAAAACTTCTTGACGCGCGCTTGAGGAGTAAGCTTCGGAATGCCTGGCCGTTACTAAAACGTTGAGAGGGAGATATAAGTGAAGATGGAAATAGAGAGAAAAAGGGTTACACGAAAATTGAGAGGGACACATTAGTTAGGGAGGATAGAAATAGGTAAAGTGTCGTTCCGTATATACTGTAGTGTCAAGTGGCTGATTAACAATTTATTTCTCTATTTCTTACGTTACATATCGCACAAAAAGTTTAACTTCCGTCGTGTTGATAAAGCACACTCGTATTTTTAATTTCTCATGTTTTTTTATGTTTCAAGTCGCTTCATGAGCAGTTCACTCCAAAAAATAATCAGTAATAAAAAAGTTAAGGGGTCGGTAGTCCAGCGAAGTGATTTATGACACGCTTACTCTATATGTTGCTGGAAAAAAATATTCTGTTCCAAAGGAAAGGAAATTTTATCGTATGCGATACCTACTATATATTGACAATCGTGTGTCACGAAGAATCTCTGCATGTCACACTACGTCGTTGACGGACGGAAAGTACGTAGGAGATGCTATGACCGTCCCCTAAATGATCCTTAACCCGGACCAGCGATGTGTTGGGCGCCTCTCCCATTGTGTCCCAACGTTAGCGGAAATCAACAGAGAAACGAGCCAAACGAATCCCTTGTGGCTTTAGGTTAGTCTGAATCCTATAAATGAGGATCCAGCCTGACGCCGAGGTGAGCCTGTTGCTAATCAATCAGGAGCAATTCATCTTTTTAAGGCGGCTGATTTTTCCGTGATGTTTTAGTGGGAAAGGTTTTTCCAATAGCGAGTACAGAGTCCCCACACTGGCTCGGCACCCCACCCAGAGTGTGTCGATACGGGGTAAATGCTATCCTCACAAAAATAATACTATTGATGCCTGTAGCATAGCCAGGCTCAAAATATCAGTATCAGAGGTATTACCGAGAAAATACTGCCATTGGACCACTCTAAATTCTTTCGAACCAGAACAGAAGGGAGAGAACAACAGCCCCACAAACTACGACAATGTATAACGGGGCGAGGTTCCCATTCTCGCCCTCTGTGCCATGCACGAAAGCGCCACCTTCTCCTGCTCTTTGGCTCCCTCTCTTTATAATGAGGGTACACAGAGCAGTCCCCTTGACTCAACTGGCTTTGACCAAAACGGTTGGTAGCTCAGCTTCACCTAGGAGTCACAATTTGGCTTCATCCATGGTAGGTTTACAAGTACCCAACTGTTACTATTGTATTTGTAAAACATGCATCATCGTCATCATTATCAGCCCTTATCTGTCCACTGCTGGACATAAGCTTCTTTTATTAGAACGCCAAGACGGCCGATCTCCTTCTACTAGCATCTATTATACCATATCGTATATATGCATAACATATATACAGCAAATATTTTTCAGTATAAAACCTGCTCCTAAGTACCTGAAAGTTAACCGAAAACCCTTTTTTTACCTTATTGTACAGAGGGCCAACTAAACGCCTTTTGACGACTACCGACGCCCGTTGCCATCCCGCCCCCCTCCCCTCCAATGGCCCACCAGCTAATAACGAACCGTACTAAACGCAACAGCATAGCTACCAATTTACGGCTGTTATGTGAATGTCAGGTACCTTTCCTGTCGAGCCACTAACTCGTACCTATTTAATCGTAATGCATTTTTTTGCTTTAAGGTCGACTTAACGAAATCCTTCTTTTTTTGCAATAATTGTATAGTCAACATAATTGTTATGTTATTTTATTATGCCTATCTCTTACTCCCTGCCGGAGAATCACTAAACCGCACAAAACGCGATAGCACAGCTGTCACTTTTCGGAATCACGTAGGCGTGAAGAGCTTCGATCGTGGCTGCCTCATCATGCATTAGCTATCCAGCATGGCCTTTTACATAACCATAAGTCAACAAAAAAAAGAATTTTCAATTTAAGAACAAGCGTTCCACTTTTAATTTTCCAACCAGTCACACGACGGTGCTAAAGTTGCACCGAATGTGTACATAATACGAGGGTAGCCCCCGCCGCTCGGGGACCGGAAGCAAACGCTGTATTATTATACTCGCGCCCAAAGTTCTATTAAATTTTCTACCACTTACAAATAGGGTTGGCAAAAAACTCAATGAGCCTTTTTATATGGGGACTATTACGTTGTTCTAATGCAATGCCGGCTCAGCAAAAAATCACAAAATCAACTCGGGGTGGACCCAATTGTTACTAATAAAACTCGTGACTCCCCCTCCGCCAGTACATCGAGATAATCAAGCAGTGGTTATGAAGTGCGTTAACCGCGTTTATGTTATTCCCTCCATCCATTGGGTCATCGAAATCTCTAAAAAAGCGATCACTGTTCGCCAAATTGTGTGGTTGAGTAATTATCATTCTTAACATTATTCAGTCCACTCATTCACATCCCTTAGCACCAAAGAACTATGCTGCAGTGTAACTGAAAAAAGAGGGGTCACCGTGGTGGCACCGGTCGAGTTCGGTAGCATGATGGTAACCATACTACTTACTTATTACTGCGAAATCTATTTCAAATATTTTGAATTAATTAGAATATATTTAAAATGACTAAGCCTTGAGGCTACGAAAATAGTCAAGGAATTTAGACAACCGTTGGGTCATAATCAGCGAATGCGGGTTTCCAAGCATCTCATTAATAAGTGTATACAGAAGCTTTTGATAGTATTTATGGCACTTGTTTGTGAATGATCACTGGTTTATGATAACCCATTTGTTGTAGGTTCTCATATCGTACAGGATAATATATATTAATATATATATGGACTTATCCCACTACGCCAGCCCAGCCCTGTGCTAAGACCCGTAAGGTTACTCGTGTTATATATGTATATAACATGGTAGAAATTTAATAGATTCACAAAAATATAAAATTAATGGTAATGATAACCCTATGTCATGGTAATGACATCACAACAAATTAAATGTCTGACAGACCAACGTCTATCAGGACATCTAGTTGTAGATCATTACTGCAGCGATATAAGTATTCACTTAGGTATTTTCTTCATAACTTTGTTTACATTTTCCAAGTTTCATAATGATCAAAATATTTTAGACAAGTTTATAGCCCACGTTCATCACAAATAATATAGGATTGTGTTGAAAGAAGAACTCAAATCGGCGCAGTAATTTCGGAGCATATACAATGCATACAAACCAACAAATAAACAATCAAATGTTTCCTCTTTATAACATTTGTGTAGATACGTTACATATATTTAAGATTTTTAATATAGAAGTACATATAATATTATATACTTCTATGGATCGTCTATGTCGAAAATACTATGATTGACCAGAGAAAGACGATAGGAAATTTTTGTGTAAGTCAAATGGTTGTCAATCTCAAACGGCAAAATCAAGCGGCCATTTATTGAGTCGCGGATTACACTTACTTAGACTACTTGGAAATAACCACACACAATTTTATATAATAATATAGCGGACACCGGTAAAACCAAGCTGTGCTATACCTCAGCTTGATTGGTTTGAAATGCGTGGCCCTCTCTATTCCTCTATGAATGGGCCATTACATATGCATACTCACGTATAGGTCTTCTTTCACAGAATAGGGGGCATACGAGTAATCGGAGACTTTTCACGATTACGTATTATGTGAGCGAGAGGTACCTTCCCGGTCATGCCGACACAATTCCGTTGCATAGGAGTGTGTAGTGTCCTACACTATACATGGCTCTACATCCTTCTATGCAGCATGGCACCACCCCTTCCTTAATTCTTCCTTGAGTCTGCTACAATTAGTAAAATACAGCCACACTGCATTGCATCCGAATAGATCTGGTACGACCTGGAAGGTACCAGCCTCTCACGCAACATACATATACTTCACATATAACCGGTGGGAAATGCTGGCTGTATATTCGAGTTTTTCTCGGTTGGCGGCTCCAATTTAATGAAGAAGAACAACGCGTCTATGAAACGAGTAGTCGTGTGGATGGTTTTGTGACCTTCTTTTAATAGTGGTGGTTCTGTTACTACCGACACCCATAGACATCAGAATTATAATTGACATGGTGATGCGTTGCCCCTCTAATGTGCCACCGGATACTCACAAACTGCGAGAAACGCAACAGCATAGCTGTCACTTTACGCCGGTGTCATGTGAGCGAGAGGTGCGCTAACCTTATTCGACAGCCGTGCAATATGGCACTGCTTCTTACTATGGGCAGTCATTGACCCTATTCGTTTGTCATCTATATAAAAAAATAAATAAAAGGACTTGTTGACGAGCTGATAATAATAAACTTGAGACGTCACAGCCCTGGTTCACTAATCGAGATTGACTTTTCACTACGGTCTGTAAGTCTAAAATATTGTTAAAAATAAATGAAGTTGCTGGAATTTAAAAACACAAACGGAACCTTAGAGCTCATAACTCGTTCGCATCCACAAATTACAAGGCACGACCCCCGGGCTTATCCACCCTTTCATTTAAATAGAAATTTGTTAACATCTAGTGTAGGTAATTTGATAAAATGATAACTATCCAACATTTATGTTTAGGAGTAAATTTTTTTGGACACATTTGTGCTTTTATAAGGGTAAGGAGAGCTTCAATAATTCATTACCTAGTCTAGCCATGAATGTTGAAACATAGAAAGATATTATTTTTTTAATTGCAATTAACATTTCTTATCTTTACAGTGTGTTAGTTTAATAGATAAATATATAACAATAAAGAATATAAAAGCTTATTCGAAGCGGTCTCCATTGGATACAATATAGTCCCTTAAAAGTTGATGTCAGTTCATGGGGAAATTCTTCACTGAGAATTGTATACTTAGGGACCCAAATTATCAAGGCATTTAGAGCAAGGTGTGTTCAACCCGGTACATCTCTTCCCAGCTGCGGGAAAAGAAGGAGGTCTGTCCCCCTATCGTCTCCCTAAACCTGAAGACAAAAGTCTCCGTAGTCAGTCGAACTGTTGAGGCTGGACCAGCGCCGCCAACCAGTATTAGGACCCTCCGAAAAAAAAAAGCTAGGTGTGCTCTCTAAAACTGGCCATAAATCATAGCCCAGCGGAGAACCGGAACTAGACGGCGGCCAGTCTTCAGCTCAGACGAAGTCCGAGACGTTCGCTTCCAACCAAGACTGCGTGTACCCAGCTTTATGATCCGGCGCATTTCAGGAAGGACCATACTTCTCAAGAATGGTATCTTGACACACTTGGCATCTGCACAAGATACCTTTTTCACAAAAATATGTCTGAGTTACTCCTTCATAGCTAATACAATATGCCACCAAATCATCATTGAAGTCAGATAATGCCGTTACTGTACTCTGCCTACTAATTGGGAAGTTGTTCAGAGTTTTGAGCATAAATGCGGTCATTTTGTTTGTTAAAATGTTCCTCAATTATAAAAAAATCCCATTCGTATACACAATATCCGCATACATCTACAAAAGATTTCTGAGGCCTCCCGTTGAATACCGCTTCAGTAGTTGTTTCGATTTTCCCGCCCTATTCATCTTTAATTTATCATTGAAGAAATGACCAAGCGTCTCTCATAGGCTACAAGTCCTGAGTCATCCCTTAAATTACGCGACATGATTCTAAGTGTTATCTTCATTTTCCGAGACAATTTTTTTTCGGACAGAACTTCTTCGAATTCTTTCCCTTACTGCTTTGATCACCTTTTTCGTAGGAACACTACGTGAAAGGCAAGATCTTTCTCTGTAATAAACAGAGAAAGTCTCATTTTACCTATCAATAGAACGTTACATAAATATTTAACTAATACCAAGTGTGTGGAGTACTTTGTGTAATGCAATCACAGCGATTCCCTTCTCCTTATCAGCCCACTCCACTTTGAATCCACACCAAAATGAGAAAACACAGTGAACAATTGAATAAAAGTGACAGATTCCGAATTCAAGTGTAATATATTTTTATTTTTGATTGTAATTTAAATGTATTTCGGCCAGACTAAGTATTTTGTATATATTTCGAGTTTTATGTCTTCTTAGCTCTTCTTATATATATTTGTACGCTTGTGTGCTCATTGTGAAAAAAATCTGAAAAGACTTGATGTACAATACTCACACAATGTACAATAATTAGGTTCAATTCACACGTACCACAACCGCAATGTGATCGGGCGTATATTTTGTATTGATAAAGAATATAACATTTTACACTACCACATTTTGCCGTTGTTATCGACCACCTGTGTAATACGACCACATCGCAACCACATCGCGACGACAACGCCACCACCGGCGGCGGCACCGCAGCCACATCGCCACGACAAACTTTCCACCATGACTACGTTCAGACAAGCCGTGTTGCCTCTAGGAAAGCCGGAGTATAACTGCACATGACCACTTGGTTACCACATCGCAATGACAGCGACAACGTAACCACATCGACATTTTGTCAGTACCACAACGCATTTGCAAAAATCTGCTGCGACACCATTACCACACGTATCCACAGCTTCACCACATTTAGTCGCTGCGTCGTGGCATGGTTGTGGTACGTGTGAATTGACCCTTAGTCAGTAGTTTTGTAACCGAAAATTATTTACGAACTTCAACATGTGTGACGTAGGTCTAAAATTGTAAGAATCATTCGACTAGCATTTAAATTCTGCAGCAAACAAAAGTGAACTGTGTGAAGTGTAGAAGAAACTAAGCAACATATTACCTTTTTTTGTTGAAGTAGGGAAACGTATTTACGCATCTTTACCGGCCCTGGATGGTGTCCAGTGGTGTCCGGGGCTCGCGCCACTTTATAGTGCTCAACACCTACAAAAAACATCAGTGCCCGCTTTGATTGGCTCCGGAACAACAAATCATTAGGACACTTCGACGACTAGCCAGCCCCTAAGAGACCGACGATTCCTACACAGCAACAGCAGGGTTATCCCGCACCACTGGACTTCCCAACCAAATATGGAAGAGTGTAATGATGTGAGGTTCCCATCCTCACCCCTTGTCACATGCTCGAAAGCGCCACCTCTTCCTGCCCTTTAGTCCCCTCCTTAGGATACAAAGAGCAGTCCCCTCCTTTCAATTGGATTCGCCTCGCATGACTCCAAAGTGAAGTGAGGTTGACTCTGTCAACGTCGCGTTTCGATCGGCTTGCGAGAGTTCCGGTAGGCCTTGACCCCTCCCCCTATCTCATGGCAGCCAGGGTACCAGCAACGTAGAAGCTGGAGAATCCCTCCCTGAGCCTCCTTGCCCTGACCATCCTCCTGAACCTAAGCCTGAATGCCTAGGCTGCCCCACGTATTCTTGGAGGGAGGAGGCAGGTCTGTGCTCTGGGACCGTCAAAGGCTAGTCTAATTTTCGTTGGTTCATTTTTGTAACGTCAGGAGGTTGCACTCCAATCTTATCGCTGTCTACCATCATCTTGAGACGGCAAAGCTGGTTTTACTCTTTCTGACGGAAACGGAGATTTCTTCTCCGGTTGATTCATCGTACCTTACCTTCGATCTTGAAGACAAGGATATGTCAATCATTTGGCTGCGCGTAGATAGCCATGACCACCCTCGCATCTACGCGTGCCTATACAGATGCCATAACGGAAATACCGAAATAGAACGACTCCTTGAGCACATTGAAATGGCTACAGATTCTGTGCTGAAACAGATTCCAACCGCAGAGTTATATTTGGTAATTTTAAGCCCCATTAAACCAATTGGCTTTGTTCACGTACTATGGATCATGCGGGAAGATCTTTTCATGAACTTGCTTTGGCATATGGTTTGACACAATTGGTATCATCGCCGACGCGAATCCCAGACGTGGATGACCATACTCCGCCTGTTAGACCTTCTGTTGAACTACCATCCGGAAAGCTACCTGTTTTCTGTCAATTTTCCTTTGGGCTCGTCAAACCACTGCCTGATACGGAGTACAGTGCCGATTAGACGTATACCACGGCCGGATTTTGTAGGCTGTCGTCGCGTCTGACACTACATTGAGATAGAGTGCAGCCATTCTTAGTATCCTACCCAAGGTGGCGGATTTGCTTCTCTCTGGATCACCCTGACGCCGTTACGGAGTCTATCGCTGATGTAGTGACTCAGGGAATGGAACTTCTCATACCCTTCCCTGCGGCTTAGATGATTGGCAGCAAATCCCAACCTCGGTTTTGATGCTACTCCAAGAAACTGGAGAGTTACTAAGCGTATGCAGCAGCGGCGAATTCACGGAACGCAAATGCCAGAGTACTAAAGAAGGAGTATAATTCTGCTTCTAGGTCCTTCAAAAAGAGTTATTGTCGAAGCCCTTTGATCGGGTTTGGCACAAAGCGCTCCTTTCAAAGCTTTATTCATGCGGACATCCCGGGAAATTATGCGATTGGTTCACTAATTTCTTGACAAATCGTAGCATAAAAGTCGTGGTTGACGGCGCATGTTCCGCACTTAAATTTGTCAACGCTGAAGTTCCCCAAGGCTATGTTATGCATCTCCTAGGCAGTTTCTTGTGCATATCATGCTTCAAATTAGTGTCTTTCATTGTTACGCGGATGATAGTACTGGGGATGCGTTATACACTGGCCGAGCCAATATTTCCTAGGAATACGTTAACGAGTATCGGAACAAACTTGTGTCTGAAGTCAAGGATTTGTTATCATATGTCTCGGAATGGGGCCAACTAAACTTAGCGTAATTTAACACTAATAAGACACAAGTTCGCGCGTTTACTGTTAAAAGTCACCCTTCGTCGCATCTCCTCGTTTTCAAGACACGTACCTATCGGCCTTTCCTAGTCTCGGAATACTTGGTGTCGACATATCATTAGGGAAAGCTTAATTAGCGTCAAAGAAGCTGGGCGTGCTCAATAGGGCAAAGCATTACTTCAATCCAGCCCATCGGTTCAAACTTCACAAGGCGCAGGTCCGACCGCATAGTCCTACGAAGAGATGTCGGTTCGCTGAGCGTCTTTTATCGTATTTTTCATGGGGTGTGTTCCGAGGAATTGTCCGGCTTAACACCAGCAGCAGAATTCCATCTTCGGACATCACGGTAGAAATCTAAGTTCCACGCCCATCACCTTGATGTCCGTAAATCCTCAACAGTGCTCAACAGCGCACAACAATACTGTGGAACCAGCTGCCTCCCTCGGTATTTCCGTTCCGATACGAATTAAGGTGTTCAATAAAAAACGTTATTGCCAAATCAAGGTCGGAACACATTATCAAAAATGCTGGAATACTTGTCCGCTCTTACTTCAGGAATTCTGTTCTCGCCAAGGCCGTTTTGGAGAATTTTGGTAAGTCTTCCCTTCCTTCTTGGCACAATTAATTATATCTAAGTGCCTACTGTATTTGATTTTTCTTTCGTATTTTGTATACTATGTTTACTTTGTCTGTGGTATTGTGAAGCAGAGAATAAATATGTCTCCATTCTATTTCTATTCTGTTCTAAAAGAGCATAGCTATTCTCTAAAGGCCGGCAACGCGTCTGTAAGCCTAGTCTTACAGATGTCATGTCTATTGGTGGCGGTAGTGACTACCTACCTGCTTGTTTACCCCCTATGTCATAAAAAAAACATCCTAGGCTACTGAGCGCCCCCATCATGATTCAAGCCTTGTCGTGGCGGTGGAGTTCACGAGCCGCCTCCTTTTGCTCTTTTGAGGTGAAGCCGCTCTTTGTACCCCTCTTATAAGAGGAAGGACTAAAGAGCAGGAAGAGGAGGCGCTTTTGCGTATGGTGCAAAAGGTGAGGACGGGAATCTCACCACATTACACTGTCCCATATTTGTTTTTTTGCGGATTGTTCAACAATCGTCAAATCCAATACTGAAAGATCATGGTGACATCATATCTTCAAATTACTCCCAGCTCAAAAAGAAAAAAAGAGAAGACATAGAGCTCCATTTATATAAAGTATTTCGTGCATCGTGACACGAAAATATAGCCTCCTGGGCGGAAAAGATAAAAACTATTTATTTATCAATTGGTGCTGACTGATAGCGTCCGCCATCGCTCCGTCCACCACGACGAAAATAATAAGTAATTTCTTCGACACCGGGCACACTTTCAGTCTAACAGTCAAAGATGACAGATATATACTTTTTTATAAAATGTCAAGTAGCAAAATATAAATTCTACAGGCTAGACCTTCAAATGCCCCGATGATTTGTTGTTCCGACGCCAACGAAAGGGGGCACAGATGGCATTCGCGGTGGTTTTCGTGGGTATGCGGTACCTGGGTGGGGTCCAGTGGTGTGTGGAGCTGGGTAATGTCCCGCCGGCCCCGCACACCACTGGACCTCACACAGGGCCGTAGAGGCACGTAAATGCGTTTCCCTGCGTCAAAAAAGAGGGTAATGGGCTCCACCGTCACGACTAGGTTCAATGGTTCAACCACAGTAGGGAAGCAAAATATTACATAAGGCAGTCTATAAAAGACTTATTGTAACTTGCAATCGTGTTTAAGCAGTACACTTGGATGATATATGCAGATGCGTCATCCTTCTTTTATCCTCACCTCCAATGGACCGTACGAAACGAGAACACCTCAGTACTTGTTTTCTAGTATATCTACTGGACTTACGAGTTGTGTATGTACTAGCACACCTCTGCCTACCTCTTCGGGGATAATAGGCGTGAAGATACTTTTTAAACGAGAACACTGCTACTTTACGACAGTATCATTTAAGCGAGAGATAAATAACTACGTGCTGCCCAACTCTCTACAATCAACATGGAGCCTACTAAATTATCAGTTCCATTACATTTATTGTTACCTACAAGAGGTTTAAATTAATAAAACCACTACATATCATGTTACACTACCCTTAATGTAACTTACAAACGTGCTAAAACAGTAATTGCAACAGAGAAGCCATTTTCCGCGTACTTAATGTTAAAAAGAGCATGGTAAAGATAGCGCGGCGCGGAGAGTGATTATGCATCTGAAGCACCACAAGTGCTGCTTTTGAAAAGCACATTTTTACAGCGCACCCTCGCGGGGCGAATATTAAAAGAGTTTTGAAGTTTCATTTAAAATGTTGAAGTGGAGCGATCAATGGCGTTCAGTGTTTGCTGTTCGTGGCAATTATTTGCACAATACAATGTCTTGTTTATATAAGAAATAATGTTTTCAAATACTAAATGAGCTGATACGCACACACTATGTTAATAAAAATATTGCGAGTTATAATATTTTAGTCTATATTATGATTAATATTTTTTTTTACATTTCAACCTTTGGTTATATAGACAAATGACATACCAATCAAAAGTATGATTCCTATGTAATATCCAAACTTTAGTTTCACAATTTTTTCCGTCGTAACTTTTGTGTACGTAGGAATGAAAAGGTAAATCGATTATAAACCAGACCAGTGCAATAATGCACCGGTCTGGTTTATAATTAAACGTTATAACATCCTAGGAAACCATCCCATGCGATCAACTTTTTATGATTCACGTGAGATATAAATTGAGGCGCCAACTGAGCCAGCCGACCGGCTGGCTCAGTTGGTAACGTGGCGGTTAGACCGCATGTTACGCCAGAGGTCGCGGGTTAAAAGCCCGCCTAGGTCATGGATGTTTATAAATGTATTTCTATAATAAAAATATTAAATATATAAAATTTCTTAAATTAGGTAGCACATAGTACTATGCTCCTGGAGGGATAGAAGGGCCACACAATGCTGAAATGTGCGCATGTGTATATGGACGTTGGTGGTAAGCAGAAATCGCCGATTGCTCGTTTGCCTCCCTATATTAAAAGCACACACATATAGCACATGTGTGTGTTTTAAGGCTTTTTGTTAACGGGTGAGTTTGAGTAAATTATTGACGAAATGACAGGATTAATACCAGCAGCGGAATTTCACTCTGGGACATCATGGCAAAACTCCAAGTTCCACCGTCAACACCTTGATGTTCGAAAGTTTACAACTGTGCGTTTCAAGCGCAATTTCCTACCGCGCACAACTTTGATGTGGAAGCAGCTGCCACCGTCGGTATATCCGAAGCGTTACGATATGGGGTTCTTCAAGAAAAGAGCTTACTCCCACTCTAAAGGACGGCAACGTGCCTGCTTAACCTCGAGTCATGCAGATGTTTATGGGCGGCGGTAGTTGCCTACCACCTGCTCGTTTGCCCCTTATCCTATCAAAAAAAGCTTACTATTAGGTAATGTGAATAATCGTATGTGTGTAATTTACTAGTACTATTCATTAACCGGCGTAAAGTAATATCTTCGGTGTCGCGTTTCGTGCGGTCTGTGAGTAGCCGGTGGCCCTTTGAGGGGGAGTAAGGAAAGGAGAGCAATGCATCAACGTAGTAATTGTGTGGATGTCCATGGACGTCGGTAGTCGCATAGAGGCTCCAATTTTTCCTTTGCCAGCCTGTTCTACATAAAAAACTAATAAAATAGTATACAAAGTCTCGCGTTACAGATAGTGCGATATGTACAGTTTATAGGTTGTCTTTCGTGACATATTGCTATTTTAATTACGACCAAACGTAAAGTTTTTACTGCCTTTACAATGCATGCAAGAAGGGTAATTTAAATGATACGATTTGTCGTGACGTTTCTAGTTTCAATACGATTAATACGATGTATTGATCAGTCAACTATGATATCACTCAAAATAAACTTAGCAAATTGTCCAACACTGATAGTTTTACTTTGATTTCAGTTATATTTTATTGTGCAAACGAAAAGTCAGGTCACTTATTATGTTATTAATAATAATGTCTGTGGATTTATCGCATCACGTTAGCCTAGCCCTGTGCTAAGTATCTCAAGGGCTTGTGTTACAGGTAGTACAACAAAGTAAATATATTTATATATCTTTTATTAATTGAATGTACGAGTACTTATGGTTTTTATTATAGAAATAAACCATACAGAAAACGTGCGTGACATGCACAACTATCCTGGCTCTATTACCACTGCACCAGCGAGTAATCGACCAATTCAAATTAGTTAGTATTAGTGAGTACCATTCTCTGTTTACTAGTTCCCTAGTTCCTTGGATATCGGCACGACAGATAATGTGGCAGTTGTAATGTTTCCAATTATGCAATATCAGATCATTCCAATTCTAATTTATTCCATAAACTCGACAGTAAAGCTCTATCACATCATCCATCTACTACACCTCATAGGATTTATACCGCCATGTCAATTCACAGATACTTTTTTTTATTACTTTCAGAGAGAACTACGAAAAAATCTCATAAGTTAGTCAAATGAGGTACTATTAGATCGGTCGTTTCAGGCAATAATAACGAAAAAGTGGTGTGTGTTGTAAGTGATTTCATCGGCAGTGGATGTTTACAACTACATAAGTACAAAACAGGTTTGATCGCTTATTTAAAAGAATCGTATAGTGTCTGAAAATATTTACGTGTTCCAGTAATTTACTGGAGCCAAAACGATGTACGATAACGACACGTCGTACCGTATAAGAGGCTTTTAAAAGTAATGAAGTATTTTCCTTTTACCCATAAAACATATAACCCTGTCGGTCTGTCTGCGAGTGCACTTACGATATTGGTCGTTAGTACGCGAGCTACAACGGACTTTTAATCGCAATATTAATTATTTTTTATACCACAGACGGGGCTGCTCTTGTAGTAGTTTCGGTTGTGACGAGCAAGTTGCGCACCTGGTGCTAAGTGACCACCGAGATAAGATTGTCAATGGCCAGTGCTCCCTTTTTCTTCTTGTTCCTGTTACGAGTTCACACTCCAACGTGTCTGTGTTTATGTAAGTAGCCGGAAATATAATAATGTCGATTATGGAAACATCACCATCGTCGTTTTTATATCATAATTCAAACGAGCAATCAGAACCATTTGATGACTGCCAATGGCAATTAAAAACCGTTCGGTAAGTGGTTAGGCTTGTCCTCCTTCACACCATCCAATCTTAGGCCAATGGCTTCTCGCAAACCACACGAAATGCGATAATAGCGCGGCCGATAAAATCGACTATTGCCCGCCGAGTTTAAAAAAAAATAATATACTTAATAACTCATTTACCAGATATGCAATTTCAGAATTAATGAAAAGAGTCTGATCACAATCTGTTACATTCATATTATTTATTTATTGCAATTGTTCGTTGCAGGAAAGCCTCCCTTATAACCTAAAATTATATATAAGGGAGCAAAACGAACCATCAGCGCATTTTGATAACTGCTGATGTTGATTCTTGTTAAATTAGTTAGTATCGTAGCCGCACGAAACGCGACAGTGTAGCTGTCTCGCAGCCATATCATGTGAACGAGAGTTCATTCAGCTGCAATGAGCACGCTACTACTTCTTATAAAAGCTATTACAGTCTTTTGAGAGTTGGGGTAAATAGGAAGAAATCACCTGTATTTCCCTTAGAAGAAGTTGCAGCATCGGTAGAGAGTCACCGTTAGGTGATCTATAGCTCGTTTGTCATTAAATCAAATGTAATATTAATTAACCGCCAGTGGCAGCCCTGTTCACTAATTGAAATATCCGGGTTTCGCTAACGAGCGCCACTACATCATCAGACATCTCGCGCATAGTAATACTTCATTACTCCGAAAAATATTCGAAAGCAATTATTTGACAAGTCAATACTTCACGATTTCGTGGGAAACTGTTTGACAAACTCGTCACAGGTTCACAATATCGTCATCATCTACATATATCCACCGACTGCTTCAGTGTTAATGAACGTTGAAATGGCAAATTAGATACCTTTTCCATAA
>JAFELO010001185.1:49349-60323 GCA_017140195.1 Eumaeus atala | reverse complement strand
ATCGGAACCTTTTCAAGACTACCGAGGCACATAAATACCACATAGTTACTATGCTGAAGCGTTGCCCTCCTTCCGGCCCCTCCCCCAACGGGCCACCGGTTACTCACAAACCGCACGAAACGCGACCCGAAGATGACGCTTTACGGCGGTATTATGTGTGCGAGAGGCACCTCCTCGGTCGTGCCGACCCAATTCCGTTGCATAGGAGGATGTAGTGTCATGTACTATGCACATCACTCCCTCTGTACCCACCCTGCAGCATGGCACTACCTATTCATTAATACTATGATAATCGTCAAAATAATATGTCAATTTTACTGGTCACGTCAAATTGAAACGCAAACATTTCAATTTCAATATAGTAACCGTCACGTCGGTGTGATTGCTTGGTCGAACATAACGAATACGAAGAAACCGCACATCACATGTTATAGTGTCAACTTTGGCAAGATGAGCAAAATATATTGCTTACTTACATCCGATTAGATTTATATCGGCATAAAAGTACGCTTTGCCTTTTTATTCGTCTCTTTCCCTCTGGGCAAATTGCAAAAGCGAATTAAACCTTTAAAGCTGTAGAAACAAGTTTGGCGAGACACAAACAGAATAATTGCTACAGGAATAATTCTGTAACAAATTTAATGTATAATACTTGTTGTTTATAAAATTCGTAGCGGAGTCATGAGGTAGATAATTAAAGTATCCGATATCACGCGAAGAATAAGCTCGCTAAAGCGACAATGTGCTAGTCACACACCCATAAAATAAGACGACAGATGGGCCAGTAAGGTTCTCAGTGCAGGCCGCGTTTAGGAGAATGAAGTGTCGGTCAACCGTTCATCAGGTGGGAAGACGTCTCCGTGCAGTAGCCGGTCCGGGATGGATGCTAGTAGCAGGAGGTCGGTCGTCTTGGCGTGTCTGGCAGTCGACCGATAAGGACTGATAATGATGATGACTTACTCTTGTGTTGCAGTTGTCAATATGTTTTCAAGGGCCCTGGTTTTAACATTTTCCGCGGGTCCCCTGTAATCGTATGGAAGGTACACAAGAGGTGGTTGCTTTAGGTCCTGGATATACAGAGCACTAGAAGTGGTGGGCGATCCCGCTAGCATAAAAAGGACTTTTCTTTTCCATTTGAGATGAGAAATCAATAATATTATCTTATTGTATATGTTCCTGGCATTCATTCATTCATTCGTAGCTTTCTAAGCTTTCGATTCTTGGGAATTCTGAAATATATTAGTTAATTGGGAAAATTTAATCTCACTCTACAAGGATACCTGAGGAATCACGATAATTGAATCAATTGACATTCGCGTAAATTCTCAAAAGCAAAAGTGAAATGTATATTTAACGATTACCTAATCTCCGAGAATCGATTCCGGCTCGGATAATCGAATGCGGGTCTATTGTCCGTCGTTTTTAGGTCAAGTGATTTACGGGTTGCATGTAAATACTCTATATCACATCTTCATGACAACGTTTTGCTTGATTTCTTTTATTCTGGTGAAGTTTTAGTATCGCATCGCGTGTGGTATTACATAGACCTGTTTCTTTTTTTAGAATAATCGTATTGCCGGGAAGATTTTATGCTCACTAATAATAACTACAAATGACACCAAAAAGTGACAATAGATCATGTAACCAAAGCATTAAAAATATAAAGCTAACATAAAAAAACAGGAACTGAACACATAATCTGTTAACAACTTAGATTTTTGGTTTCCCGAACAACCGAATAATTAACTTCTGTTTTTTTTTATTTATACTATAGGGGGACAAACGAACAGTTGGAGCCCTTCTACGACGCCTATTCAAAACCAGTACAGTTAATATGCCGATGCCTCCCAGGCCGGCGCTATTGGTTAAAAGGCTCCGCCTCCTTTTTTGGTCACTTAAAAGAATTGACAAAATAGGAGAAAACCTTTACAAGAGCTAGTAGCATGCTGCATTGCAACGCAATCAGGCCGGCACGAACGGGGAGGTACCACTCTCTCACATAATGTTGCCGTAAAGGGACACCTTCAGTGTCTTTCTATCGTGTGGTTTGTATGTAGCCGGTGGCCCATTGGGAGGGGGGGGTGAAGGAGGACAACGCATCGGCACAGTAATTATGTGAATGTTCATGAGCGTAGTCGTAAAAAGGATCCGATAGCTTCTTTTCCCCCTATTCTATAAAAAAATCAGCCTCCATTAGGCTACCATCAATGGAAGCCAATTACCCACATATGCAGAAGTCAATTGAAATGTATGCGGCGTGAAGTACAATGCAATATTTTACCCGAGCAGACAGCTATACGTTATTAGGACATAAATTTATCACCATTAGCCACATATTATTGTCAATATAACACTAGACGTGTCTCGCGTTTTGGCTCGGTACATAATATATTTCTCATACTATTACATTTTGTACTAAATCCACATCTGTGCCAAATTTCATCTAAATCCATTCGCTCAAATGCCCTCCTTTCCTCCTCCCCTCTAATGGGCTATCGGCAACTCACAAACTGCATTAAACGCGATCGCATAGCTGTCATTTTATGGCGATGTCCTGTTAACGAGAGCTTTCTGCCTCCACAATTCTGCCCGGCAAATTTCACTGCCGGTTACAGAATTAAAAATATATTATTCCTTCAAATATTATTGTCGAACTATTCACAGATTGATTCTAAAAATCAGCAATATGGGCTTATAAATAAAATTAGGCTCTGAGTAAATGAGGAAAGAGAGCGTATTAATGCCTACCCGATTTACAGTCTGGCCATTGTCAAGTGAATAAATATCACGTCATAATATTCTTATTAAATATCACGTCATAATATTCTTATTAAATATCACGTCATAATGATCTTATTAAATATCACGTCATAATATTCTTATTAAATATCACGTCATAATATTCTTATTAAATATCACGTCATAATGTTCTTATTAAATATCACGTCATAATATTCTTATTAAATATCACGTCATAATATTCTTATTAAATATCACGTCATAATATTCTTATTAAATATCACGTCATAATATTCTTATTAAAATTTTCATATTTTAAAGTCACAGTCATCAGCTGCAGTAAAATAACGTGACATTTTTCAGTAAATAAAAGTAATGATAAATCGTTTGCAACAGTAACGACCGCTCGGCGCAGCTGTTGGCGTGGCACTGTCCACTACGTGTACTCAACATCGAGCGTAGATCTAAGGCAGTTCGACCCAGCGAGCGGAGAGATAAGCGGAGCGGTTCTGTATAATATCAATATTTTAACATGACGATTACCTCACTTTATAAATAACTTATGTGAATATTATATTGAAGTGGGTTAATTGATCTTCCTTTGTTTAATCTGTATCATTCATATCGTGAAGAAACTTCACCTACTTATTATGATCATCGAGTTACTATTGGCCGCCTTTACAAATTAAATATTGTTATGGAATTGTAAATATAATCTTATTTGACATATAAATTAAAGGAGATTTAATACCGATTTTTATGTTTATATAACTTATCCCCACAATTATTTTTTTTAAATGTTTCATATGAAAACCTTTTATTGTACATCAACATTAACAACGAAACAGAAGTTACATTACAAACTGTTTAAGTTGGAGCCTATCAACTTAGGATGGATCACGACAACCTACAAAATTTAACAATCATATATCTGCGGGTGTGTTAATAATTTTCTGTGAGATTTATACTTCCTTTAAGAAAAACTAAATTTCACTAAAAATAACTACAAAAAATATATACTATGAATTATTATTTACCATATTTCAGTTATTGCCATATACATACATATAGGCACGAAACCCTAAAATATATTAATTTCTTTTAAATGGTATTTGATTCTTACATCATCTATACTTCTCGCATTTTGCTATCAGTGTAAATTTTAATTTCACTTATCAAACAAGTTATTATTTTCGTAATTTTTCCAATCATAAAATAAAAAGCTTTCTTTCGAGAAAACAAAACAAGCATTATAAAAACCAACATATATCTAATATTAACATTAAACTTATACTACATAAATATTCATAGTATTGCTCTTGATAAATATAAGTAAGCATGATAAAGGAACTTTACTTCATAATTTTTGTTTACGTTTTCCATATCTTGAAAAATACTTCCATAAAAATATTTCCAATTAATTTTCAATCCTTAATAGTATTATAAATGTTAAATATTAATTAATTTTTGACTAGATAGAAACATATTATAATATCTAATCTTATCTAAATACTGGCATTTTTATCCCGCTATTATAAACGCTCCGCGTATCGCCTATGTGTGTAGGTCTTGTGTGCAGGGCTGCCAACCACACGCCATAGCGAGGTAATTGACAGAAACAGACTTGTGGAAGGGGTGAGATTTATGTTACTATGCGAAGCCGAAATACTGTTATAAGTGTTGTGGCAACATTTCAAATGTTTTATTCTTACTTCGCCTATTTATTTGTATCGGCCTTATGAGTTTAATTATTTTTTAGAGTTACGTATTTCAGATGAAAAAATGTCACAGTAGGATTTTAATTTTACTTTGTTTTCAGTCTGCTTATTTGTTTGTCGCTCATGAAAATTAAAAATTGAAAACATAAAAAATATCCCAAGTTCATTTCATACAAATGTACGAATCCTACCCCTAGTCAGTTTTCATTATATTTCGCACATGTATATTCAATTATGGGAAAGTGAATGCTGAGCTCAATTGAACACGCTTTAGTTATGGTTTATAAGTATACGTTACCATAATTAGTTTTTCATTCATTACTTAGTATAAGGTAGTGCCATGCTGCATGTTTCTTCACAATCGGCATTGAAGTGGAGGCTATTTTTGATAATATAAGAAAGCAAACGAGAAATTGGTATCTTTTGATGACTACCGAAGCCCATATACATCCACACTAATACTGTCATGCAGTTTCGTCCTCCCCTCCAATAGGCCACTACACAAACCGCAGGAAACGCGATACAGTATTACTATCCGGCGGTATTATGTGAGCGAGTTTCGGCCCCGGTCGAGCCATAACAATTCAGCTGCAATGCAACATTTCACTATCTAACCGTGACGGGTTTTAACCAAACACGAGTGGGCAGTACCAGATTTTTCATATCTCCTCTAGAGGGTGCGACAATTACTATCTGATCTATTCCGAATACGTTTTATCGTAATGAGTCGGCAATCATGATATATGGCATAGTGAGACAAACGAATAGTCGAAACAGATTGTTTAGTAGATCTGGTTTTTATTGCATAAGAGATTAAACGTGCAGGTAGAGTCGTTTAGTGACTAGCAACCCGTATAAATAACCAAGGTATTTGTAAAGATATACAATGTAAATAGATGGGGAAGGGGGGATCGAAACGGCATTATAATTATGTGGATTTTCATGGGTGTCGGTAATCTCCGATTTCTCGTTTACCCCCCTGTTCTATAAAAAACGTTCAATAAGTGACAGTATCCTGCCGCCGAATTGTAACTACACGGCCGAGGAGGTGTCACTCGCTCGCATGTTACCGCCGTAAAGTGACAGTTTGTGAATAGCCGGTGGCCTAATGGAGAGGAGAAAAGATGGAGGGCAACACATTAGCATAACAATTGTGTGGATATTTATGGGCGTCGGTAGTAATCAAAAGGCTGTCGGCTGTTCACCCGCGTAACTGCGGTCCCATCAGTCATAGCGTCATGGAATATGACCTATAGCCTTCCTCGGTAAATGGGTTTTTAGGGGGACACACGAGAGTTGAAACTCATTTACCTCCCCGGTTGTGCCGACCCTATTTTGGTGCAATACAGCTCTTTTATTCAATTTTGTCAATTTTTTTGCACTGTGTCCTACTTAAACTACTAGGGCTATTATATGTAGGCTACACAAACATATTTTTTCATATCATGCCAGTTGTTCTTGAGATCATCGCTTTCAAACAAAAAAAAAAAACAGCTGTATATTATCAATGTATTTAGCAGTGTTTATACAGCAGAAAATTGTTGTAATTACATCCCAGCTGGATATTGCGATTATGCTCCACGAATGAAGTCGCAGGCTTACAACTGTGTATCATACAGTGAAATTTAATTTCGTGCCTGCCATACGTCACACTTAATAAGCGTGTCCCGGCTCCTGCATTATGTAGGTATGCTAATTACTCGTAATTAATAACGGGTCATGTTCACATATTCTCGGCTGCAATAGATTTAACAGTCAACAAGTGTTTAAATATGCACTTCCGCAGCATACACTTGTAGAATTTATAAATGTGAAATACAAGCGCAGTTGAACGGGTCACGCGCTGGGAGACAGTAAAAATATTGCGCTCGACAATCTAAATATAATATAGCATTTATTGATGTCTTAAGTTTACGCGAATGTAACTCATTACAATAAAACTACTGAACTAAATAAAACTACAGAAAAAGCTTCTGAAACGTCGGGCTAGTTAAATAATTAAATAAACCGCGATAGAATCCGTAAAAGTAGTTTTATTGCAATAATATAGCATTTTTTTGAAGTTTCATAACTTTAAGTAACTTCAATTAAATACTATATTATTTTAGGAAGAGGTGGTGCCATGCTGCACAAGAGGAGCTAGTGGCATGCATGGTGCACACTACAACCTCCTATGCGCCGGAATTGGGGCGGCACGACCGGGGTGGTACCTTTCGCTTACTGGATACCGGCGTAAAGTGACAGCGTCGCTGTCGCGTTTAGTGTGGTTTGTGAGTAGCCGTGCATTAGGGGGGGGGGTAAGAGAGCAACGTAACGGCATAGTAACTAGGATGTTCATGGGTAAAAGTGGCGGCGCTTTTGCGCACGGGGCAAGGGGCGAGGATGGGAACCTCACCCCATTGCACTGTCCCAAAGTCGGTGGGGTTGTCCTGTGGTGCGGGACAACCCCATCTGTGGAGGTGGCGTTGGTCTCTTCGGGAGCTGACTTGCCTTTTGTGGGTATTCGGTACTATATAATGTGCCGCGAGCACCACACACCACTGAACCCCACCCAGGGCCAGTGAAGGCGCGTAAATGCGTTTCCCCTCGTCAACAACCAAAAAAAGAAAAAAAGAAAAAGGATGTTCATGGTGTTGGTAGTCGTAAAAATGATAAGATCGCTTGTTTGCCCCCTATTCGATTAAAAAGTACTTAAGAGAACTTCATCATTGTTATTATCAGTCCTTATCGGTCCAGTGCTATACACAAAAGAAGAAGAAAAAAAAAGAATCTTCCTAAGAAAACTTAGCACTATATATTTACCTGTTCAAAGTTGCCGTTAAGTAAATAGTCTCGCGACAATGTTCCGTAAATATCGCCGTAGGAAGCTGTGAATGGGAGTTGTTCTTTAATCAACGTAATTACGTGCAAACAAGTGTATTCCTACTTTCGTTCTCTACAACTGATTTATATTAAGTTATTTTGTTCTTTAGCCTTTATGTCTGCAGTCTGTTATTATATTTAGTTTTATAAAGACATTGATTCATTAAATACAGATAGCTAATAGGATTGTGGAGGTATATTTGTGGCTTCTGTTAAGTTAATGTAGTTTTTTTTTATAGAATAGGGGGCAAACGAGAATATCGGAGCCTTTTTACGACTACCGACGCCCATGAACATCCACATAATCACTGTACTGATGCCTTGCCCTCTTTTCCCCCCACACACACCCAATGGGCCACCGGCTACTCACAAACTACACGCAAAAAGACACTGAAGATGTCACTTTACGGCGGTATTATGTGAGCAAGAGGTCGTGCGGGCCCAACTCCTTTACATAGGAGGATGTAGTGTCATATGCACTATGCATGGCACTACTTCCTTCTATGCAGCATGGCACCACCTCTTTCTAATTTCAAGCTAGGCTAGGCTAGGCTCAGTGTATGTTTTCCCACCATGCTCTACAAATGTAGAGCACACTTGCCTTAGCGGTGGGACTCAGTAGCCTCAGTGAAGACACATCGCGTGAAGCAAATTGATTCTATAGGGCTGCTTTTTGTACCTCTTGTAAGAAAACGGGACTAGACAGCAGGAGGAGGAGGCGCTTATACGCACGGGGCAAGGATCGAGGATGGGAACCTCATCCCATTGCAGTGTCGCTGGGGTTATCCTGTGGTGCAGGCAACCCTTCTGTGGAGAGACCATCGGTTTCTTAATAGTCTTACAAACAATCGAGGTGCCCTAATAAACTGAAGTTCCGGGGCGCCCTACCAAAGGGGGCACTGATGGCACTCGCGGTGGTTGTTGTAGGTATCCCACACACAGCACTGGGGTGCGTGCCAAATTAGTGCACAGGGTGGGTCCAGACCCACATGTCTGAATCAGAACCCAGGGCAGGATTGGATGCGTTTCTCTGCATCGACAAAAAAAGGCTCAGTTGATGTATAACTAATTCATTGCTATATGTACAATGTTGTTAGACACTCTGCATACCTCGCATATGCAAGGGCAAAACGCGCGCCCTCACGCTGACAAATGGCGCAGCCACGTAACGGCACCTAAAACGAATTAACGTCCGCACAAGCATTGACTATGTACCTTTGTTTATATCCTTCACCCCGTTTCTAAAGGCCACCAAACCGCACGAAATACGAGATGGTAGCCGTACTTCACTCCAGTATACACTCTACATTCACAACAACTTACCGATAGAGGATCTGCCATTTTATCCTTATACCGACGCGTATCTCTGCTATGGCATATTTATGGAACTCTTTTGTTGAGTATTAGTGGATAAACGTGCAATGAGATACTTTTGGTGAGTACAGATAACTATCATCCAGATCATTGTTACGTTTATGTATTCCTATCCAATGAGATACTTTTGGCGAGTACAGACAGCTATCATCCAGATCATTGTTACGTTTTTGTGTTCCTATCCAATGAGATACTTTCGGTGAGTACAGACAACTATCATCCTGATCATTGTTACGTTTATGTGTTCCTATCCAATGAGATACTTCTGGTGAGTACAGACAACTATCATCCATATCGTTGTTACGTTTATGTGTTCCTATCCAATGGGCGTGGACTCTCATAAGCTACACGAAATACGAACAGTTCTCTCCGGTATTATGTGAGTGAGAATTACCTCCGTCCATGAGCACTAAGAGGGTAAATTATCTGTGCTCTCACTTGTATAACTCTGGCGCATAGCTATACTGTAGCGTTTCGTGCAGTTTGCAAATCTATTTTCACGGCTCTCGATATATTTGCATCACAATAGTAGATAATTGTAAAGAGTGGAAGCGATCCATCACGGATCGAGCGCCATGATTGATGGCGGCAACTGTTGATTCTGTGCTTCTGCGCTTTTTGTTACTCGCTTTTTGTGACGCAACTGGTAAATTAATGGAGCAGTTGGTATTTTTAGAACACGATGCATTGCAAGCGTAGTTGGGCTGGCGTGGCCGGACCGCTCACATGGTTTATGGTTTAATTTAGTTATTTTATCAACAAATTATGGCTATGTTGTTAATAAAACTCTGTTAATGTAAGTACATATGCTAGTCCAGGATGGGTGCGATTAGCAGGAGATAGGTCGTCTTGGCGTGAATTGAAAGAGGCCTGTGACCAGTTGTGGACCGATAAGGGTTGATATAGATGACGATGAAGTACATATTTATTTAGACTAGTAGGTACTATTGCACATTATTATCTAAACCATTTTTATTTTTAACATTATTTATTTTTTACTCTATCCAGCAGTAGCTGTCTTTTAAAGCACGTTTGCAACCACATTTCTTTGGATGTTAAAAAAAATTGGATGCTGAAAACAATACATTCTTCTGATAAAATAGTAATAAGACAAATACTAGCATTACCCCGTGGGTTTCACCCGCGTGACCCTGGTCCTATTCGTCGTAGAATTATGATAGCGCCTTCTTCGATAAATGGACTATTCTACAGAAAAAGAATTTATAATTCAATTCAAAGTAGTTCCTGATATTTGTTTGTTTGTTTGATTGCACTAGCAAAACTTTCAACTTTGTGTTATTAGTATAGAATACTAGCGTTCCCCCCGGCTTTGCTCGCGAGGAAATTTCGTCCCTATGTCACATACATATACTGCGCGGCCGAAATACGACTAAGAGGATAGTTTTGTTTTTATTATTTGAAATCACCTACGGAAATAGAGTGCTAATTTGCCATTACTTTTTTATGATAAGAGGCACTTGAGCAAGTGGCAGGTAACTGTTGCCGCTGATAGACACCCGCATAGAGGTACCGATACATCGTGACCCTGGAAATATCCGCTGAGCCGGAGAATAGTCACGCGTCATGAACCATGCGAGTTCAATGAAGTCAGGAGGGAGCACAGAGTAATGACGTGATAGAGGCTTGTTTCATTATTAAACCAGTAAACAATGTTTGTAAAAAACACTCAAAGCAATAAGCTTAAACTTCCAATACATACATACATATATATATATATATATATATATATATATATATATAAAGTATATATACTGTAATAAATAAAGCTCCTAAGTACGTAAGGTACCATACTTTACCTAAGCATTGGTAAATAGCTAAAGCTTACATTACGGACACGTTCTAAATATACATAAAAATTAACAATATTATTATTTTGTCTTTGTACTTTTTAGTATTTTTAACTGAAAATCTAACTTATGTTTTATTTCTATCGAATAACATGATAAATAAGTAAAATTTGACATAAAGTTTTATCCTCTGGCGCGATATCCCAGATTATGACAATATTCATTGTGTTGCCCAGCGCACGTAGTGCACGTGTAGCGATACACTTATCTGCGCTACGGCTCTACAAACATATCGTAGCACTTACATGCTACGCGCTACGTTTCGTAGAAGTAATCTACAGCTATATTTTGTTATTGTTATTTCATAGTACAGAAAAACAAACTTATTTGTCTCATTATAAATATCATAAATTTTCATTCTGCAACTACACGACATTGGCTTTTAAGGATTTTACTTTGATTCATAACTTTCG
>JAFELO010001185.1:0-49204 GCA_017140195.1 Eumaeus atala | reverse complement strand
TATTGTCATGTTAATCTGTATATGTTTACATAGATCAGCAGTACAGATACAACATACCATTGACGGAGACGCGGCCCTCTGTTACACCGTGAAAGATTTCCTCCTCCCATCACATATGGATATGAACCCCAAAAAATTAAAGCCACAACACAGTATCCGTCACTTTGCAATAATGTCGTGTGCGTGTAAGATGTGTGAGCCTCGTCGTACTGGCCCAATTCGGCTGCAATGCAGCAATGTCATTACCTCTTACACGACGTCACATACTGTCTTCTTGTATAATTCCAAAAAACTTGATGTACTAAAACACGAACACAGTGCAGAGCTCGGTCATCCAGAAACTAATTTCCATTTCATCTTATTTCCGAGCTCAAGTTGATTTTACTGCAATTTTGTAATTTTTTACATTATTTCGAAACTATATGCTGTATACATGTTTTTAGAACTGTGATGGATACATAAAAGTGACATTGAAAGTCTTTATTAATTTTGTAGCGTCTTTTTACTGTGAACCCCTTGTACACCCAGTTCTGGCGCCGTCAGACGAGTAGATAATTGAGAAAGAGAATGTCGCGTACATCTTTTTGAATAGAAGAGGTTAAGCTATTTTTGATTATGTTATTGCTCGTAACTGTACCAAGACTGTCATTTCTTGCCATAAGATATAAATATTGCCATAAATAAAATATAACGAGATTATAATAAAGCTACTTGATCAGATTTTATCACGGTTTATTAAGTATTTTTCAATCGCGACGTTTCAGAAGCTTCACACCTACAATAGTCATGGGTATTCTGATGTATTTTTGGATTTTGTTTTGGCTATGTCTATGACTGACCCAGTTATAAAGATAATTCAATATTTAATAAACCGCTATGAAATCCGTTAAAGTAGATTTATTATAATGTGTAAAATTCGCGTAAACCTAAGAAATCATTATGTTACGAGACTTTAAAGTTTACATATTATGAGTAAAAAGTGTTCATCTATAATGGAGAAATGAAATAAACTATATTACTTAACAACTTTTAACGACGTAAACTTTCCTCAGAATGGAGACATGATTAATTCACTACAAAACCGTTGTATACCTCACTATAAATACATTTTCTTGGTCTAGTAAACACATACTGAACTTCGTATTTGATTTTAACACCGATCCATTCTCAGCTTTATGCTAAATGGATAAGATCTAAATTAGTTTAGGCTACTAATGTTCACAGTTTGACATAGTAAACTCGTGTTAACACGGCAAGTCTGATAGATGATTCATGTAGCCCACTGTTTGCACACGACGTTATTAGATTGGCTGATAGCTGAGCTTTGACATGAAGTAGAATATTCGGTGCTGATTCAATATTCCAAATATTTAAATTTCTAAGTCTTTACAGATATTTAGCTCCAGGAGCGGTTCACCTCGTCATGTTTTCGAGATAATCTACATCTCTCGTTTCCAGAAGTGATATAAATATTATAAATAATAATATTTAAGCCAAAATAGCTTAAATGTTTATTTATACCAAATAAAGCTGCCTTCGGAAAACATAAGGCTTCAAGCTTAGTGACAACAGATATGTGTGTCTGGGCCCCGTCTACCATAAGTCAAGACAAATATTTCAGTACACTTCGAATTTAGCCTCAGTAATATCATTTATTGGACTTATTTGGACTTCGATAGAGCAAAAATATAGAAGAATAGTAGAAAATCGTGAAGCGGTTTTTCGGTGGCCCATTGGTAGGAAGGAGGATGTCTATGGGCGTTGGTAGTCGTCAAAAGGCTCCGATTATTTGTTTGCCCCATTATAATAAAAAAAATCTTCGTTATACTTCACTACTACGTCGGAAATAAATAATTTTGTCACCGGTCACTCAGCTGGTGAGCCCTCCCGGTTGAGCATACAGCTCAACCGGCAGAGGTTGAGCTGTATGGTGGGCGTAACTGAATGGTTTAACGATACTGTCAGTCAGCTATCGGGTTAAGTGATGTATGTAATCTATTTGCATCATATTATATCCCGATGGTTGAGTGTAATTTCGGGAGTATTGTGCGTAACGCACGCACTTACAATTTATGATTAATTTACTGGGATACAGTGGATATATGGTTTTCAAATTAGTAGCCATGATTGATGTAACTGAACTCAGGCCAGCATTGTGCTGGCTGGACCTGATGCTAACAAAGTTAAGATATGAAGTGGAGGGATTGCTCACCGATTCAGTGTTTTTTATAGTAACAGCATATTGTATGTATATATGTAATGTGAGGTTTAGGTTGAAAGGTTCGAAACAGATTAATATGAAACAAGATGCCTTTGCCCCTTTTCCCTTTATAATGTTGTTTATGTCATACACATCTCATAATGATTTTTTAGGTTCACGAGAATGTTACGCATAATAATATATTTAAAATAGTTTTATTATCAATTTTTACTTTTTTTTAGCTGTCAAGCTTCTGAAACGCTGAGGTTGTAAAATATTTCGTAAACCGTTAAAGTAAGGTAAAGACAAAGTCCGTTAAAATAGTTTTATTATAATATAAGTATCCCAATTTTGAGAACTTAGCCTAAAGTGCACATAACCACGCAGGTGCATTACGGACCCCACCATGGTTCAAGCCTTGTCGTGGCAGTGGGGCTTAGTAGCCTGGGCGAAGTACTTAGTACCCTTACCCAGGCGAAGCCAAATGAACCGAGGGGGATCTTTGCACCCCTCTTATAAGAAGAGGTGACTTAAAGATCTGGAGAAAGAATCGTTCTCGGTACCCCTCTTATAAGAAGAGTGGACCTAAGAGGAACAGAAGATGGCCCTTTTGCTCACGGGGCAAGGGGCGAGGATGGGAACCTCACCCCCATTGCGCAATCTCAAAGTCGGTGGGGCTGTCCTGTAGTGCGGGGCAACCCCATCTCTGTGGAGGTGGAGTTGGTCCCTTAGGGGGCTGACTAGCCCTGATGATTGTTGTTCCGGGGCACCTCACTAAGGGCGGCGCAGATGGCACTCGCAGTGGTTTTTGTGGGTATTCGGCACTATCATGTGCCGTGAGTCCCACACACCACTCGACCCCACCCAGGACCAGTGAAGGCGCGAAAATGCGTTTCCCCATGTCAACAAGAAAAAAGGTGCATTAAGGACCTTTTAAAAATGTTTTCCTAAAAACGATAACATTTAGTTCCTAGCTGTGTGACTGCCTCTAGGTCTAGAGCATGTTCAATCACAGTCGTGAGACTGTGTCTGAACGTGACGCTATCCTGGTTTTGAGTCCTAGGTCGGAACCAAATTTCATTCCAATTTCTAATAACAGTCCGAAGTCAGGAAGTCGGCTGTGTTGCACCCCCGTGCCTCGGAGAGCACATTACGCCGGTCGGTCCTGCGCCTGATTTCTCACAGGTCGTGACGGATTGTCTGCCCCATCGTAATGACGGAACAGGGAGTGCACTTGTGTCTGAGCACACACTTGTCCACTATAATAAGTAGAGCGCAGTTGGCTTATCCCTAAAGAAATGTCCGCCGTAGCTGAAATTCGGCAAGGTTGACATTTTCACCATTTAGGTCTAGGGATATGGCAGGTATCAACATTTCCATCGGACGATATAATCGCTCGGCTATAATCTGTATACTTCAAAAGATTATTCAGTATATTAAGGTTTACTACGAGAACTAAAACCACTTAGAGAAGAGATCGTAAAAGAAACCTTTCGGCTGTATTACGAAACCTAATGGTCAGTTCGAATAAAAAGTTATTTACCATAATCCAACTAATATGTGGCATTAAACTTAGCTTTGAACTCGGATTTCGATAAGAGATTAGAAAAAAGTCGTGAAGTTACGCCGAGGCTTAGTTGGTTATATAAATTTCATTAAAATTCTGGCACGAATTGTTTGATATTCCTAAGTGTTACGACCAATCAGTAAGAGTCACGTTCAGTAAGAGGTAGTGACATGCTACATAGGAGGGTGTAGTGCCATGCATGGTGTATACTACATCCTCTTATGTAACGGATTTGGGCCGGCACGACCGGGGAAGTACCTCTTGCTCACATAATACCGCCATAAAGTGATACCTACGGTGTCGTGTCTTGTGCGGTTTGTGAGTAGCTGGTGGCCCATTGGTGGGAAGTAAAATGGAAGGCAACGCATCTGCATAATTATGCTGATGTTCATGGGCGTTGGTAGGCTACAATCGCTCGGTTGTCGCCCCAATACTACATATAAAAAAAAATAAAAATTATAATATTTATTTTTATAATTTATAAATGAACTGGCCAGGCGTTCATTCCGAAAGAAAACAAATGGTCCCTTGGGATATGTGCTGCGCGGATGCAACCGCTGAAGACAGATAGTAATAAAATGGACCCATGTGACTACTGAAAGATATCTTCTGTTTATAGAATTACTTTTATGATCGGCTTGATATAACAATTACTCTCTACAAAAAAGAAGGTTATTTGTTTTTTTATCTCTTTAAAAATAATTGGTAAACTTTTAAATTTAACTTCAAGAACTCTTTATCTATCCCTATCATCGTCATTGGTCCCTGCCCGTTGAAGGTTCTTTGATTAAAGCCAAATATCTGGTTTCTATTCCGTTCTGTTCAGTAAGATGTTCCACTCAATGATATAAGATATCCATCTGGCTCCTATTCTTGTGGGTAACTGGCCTCCCACCATGGTTCAAGCCTTTTCGTGACGGTGGGCCTCAGTGGCCTGGGGTGAATCCAGACACCCTGGGCAATGCCCATTGAACCGAGGGGCTACTCTTTACGCAACTATTATAAGGGACAGAGCCGTTGATGGCACTTAAAAACAAAAGATTAACTAGCCTACTAACACGAAAATAGTTTATCCGATGATGTCATCGGAATTGGAAAATTTTAACAGAAAAAACATTATTAATGTATTTTATTAAATAATTATATATAATACAAACTTATTATTGTATAATAAGTTTGTATTAAATTTAATTATTTAATTAAATATTATATGTTAATAATTTTTTTTGTTTAAATTTTATTTAGGCATTGATTATAAGGAACCATTGTGCACCACCGATATTAGGATGTAGGAATATAAATTGTAATAAGATCTTCATGAACTGCTGGTACATCTGACAATAAAATTGATTTGAAATTGAATTTGTGTATACTACGTGGGTACATGACTCGACCGACCGTAATACTCGTTTATCCAAAATAAATTAAAAGTATGTAATTTTCTTTACCGTCAACCACTGGTGGACAACACAGTGACATACATGTATCTTATCTGTTGGTAAAGTATCCACTCTTACCGCAAAACAACACTCCCATAATTTCGCCGGAACATGCTAGAAGCATTCAAAAATTAAATATAGTAGTTTGATTATTCCATACAATTTATTCATGTATATTGTGAAACCACTTAACATGAAATACAAACACTTAACCACCACTTCACATCGGGGTGTGTGAAATTGGCTAACTTAATTACAACTTGTTTCCTGGCCTTTGCATAATTGTAAATGGATATTTGAACGGCTCACGTAACCTCGGGGGGACGAATGAGTGCAATATTATGCATTTATTGCAAATAGCTTTAATGCTTGTTTTAGACAACAAGACTACACGTAGGAGGTAGTTATGGCACACAGGTCGAATTACAACAAGAACGGGTGATATGTCTCTGACGTGGTGCAACATTCAAGGGACGCTGTCCGGGCTTTTGTACTTTGTGAGTTTTGATGGCCCACTACATAGTTAGAAGAAGTCAGGTGGACAAGTCTATACAACAATTAGTGCTGATGTATTAACGTGGGTAGTCATTGAAAGCCTGCGACAGTTCGTCTTAATAAGAAACACACAGTGTACGTATGTGATCACGAGATGTGCATTGTAGACGACTTTGGTGCTTACTTTAATGCTGACTAACACTACCGATACACTATTGAAGCATCAAGTAGCTATTCAATACTTAACTCTTTAATGCTGACTAACACTACCGATACACTATTGAAGCATCAAGTAGCTATTCAATACTTAACCCTTTAATACCGATACACTATTGAAGCATCAAGTAGCTATTCAATACTTAACTCTTTAATGCTGACTAACACTACCGATACACTATTGAAGCATCAAGTAGCTATTCAATACTTAACTCTTTAATGCTGACTAACACTACCGATATACTATTGAAGCATCAAGTAGCTATTCAATACTTAACTCTTTAATGCTGACTAACACTACCGATACACTATTGAAGCATCAAGTAGCTATTCAATACTTAACTCTTCAATGCTGACTAACACTACCGATACACTATTGAAGCATCAAGTAGCTATTCAATACTTAACTCTTTAATGCTGACTAACACTACCGATACACTATTGAAGCATCAAGTAGCTATTCAATACTTAACTCTTTAATGCTGACTAACACTACCAATACACTATTGAAGCATCAAGTAGCTATTCAATACTTAACTCTTTAATGCTGACTAGCACTACCGATACACTATTGAAGCATCAAGTAGCTATTCAATACTTAACTCTTTAATGCTGACTAACACTACCGATACACTATTGAAGCATCAAGTAGCTATTCAATACTTAACTCTTTTCCACAACAAATGCTTTATATATTTTTCATAGAATAGCGGGACAAACGAGAAATCGGAGCCCTTTAACGACTACCGACGCCCAGAAACATACACATTATTAGTATTCCCATGCGTTGCCCTCCTTCCTCTCCCCCAATGGGCCACCAGCTACTCACAAACCGCTCGAAACGCGACACTGAAGATGTTACTTTACGGTTACATTGTGTGAACGAGAAAGTACCTCTCCAGTCGTCCCGGCCCAAATCCATTGCATCCTCCTATGCAGCACGTATCTACCTCTTCCTAAAATTATTTACCTTAAGAACACGGGCACTTCTGTCTCATTTTTATGCCCGCAACTCCGCCCGCGTGATCTTTAAACAAATCCACATGCAAAAGTATCTCCATTGCTTATGTGTTAGCTACAAAAGTTTCATAAAATTTCAGTAGTTTTGGAGTAACAACATCATGTTTGGAACACACATCATGTTTGGAATATCCAAATTTTCTCAATTATTATATTGTTTAGAAAGATTTATGCACACCGCTATGATTGTGCGTAATCTGTGTATATATATATACGCACAAGAAACCAGAACGTATGCGGGTTAAAGAGCTCGAAAGTTGAAAAGAAGAGCGTTGTTTAAAACGTTGTTTCGGGACTGACTTGACTGACAGAGAAATTGTAATTGATGTTAAATACCATTTAGTTAGTACTTGTAAGTATTATTGCATCGTATACGCATCGAGATAGTTAAAAAGTACAATTATTTTTATAAAGAAAATATTTCGATAAACTAAAAAAGAAGCAGCCAAGAGACGATCTCGCCCCCGAAGGGTAGCAGTAAACAAAAACAACCATATCTTACACCACTAAATCGATATTGTTCAAACCAATTTTCGTTCGAAGTTTTTATTGAGGTCCATGTTCCTATTTTTTGATAATGCACAAGGAGTGTGTAGTTTATAAGTTATGGGGAGGCCACACTTTTTACCACTTTAGAAACGAATATATTCGAAAAAAATTCTCAATACCATATACAAAGATCTTTTCATTGGATGTCCATCTCGAAGTTTTCTTAATCCAGTTCAGTTAAATGTATGGAGCATATCGTGTGCTTACAAACTCAATGGTAATTATGTCTATATACTACTAATTCAATCCAAGACCTGAGAAGAACCCGCGAACCAAGAAAGTGCAATTTTAAATATTTCAATAAAAATCACAAAATTCATTATTGAAACAACTCATACAAAGCCACAGGCATCAGCTAGCTATATATAATGTCAGAAGGCATGACCTCCTTTCGTGGAGTTAATAGGTTAAACTGTTCTAATATCCATTCGTACACGAAATGTGCGCCGCATCGTGTCCGACACACTTGATATTGCGATCAGGGAAATAATATAGCATTAAGAACATTGTACATTATACAACGTACAGTATTTAGCTGTCGAGCTGTGTTAAGAAATTTCTAAACAGATTACGCACAATCATAGCGGTGTATAATCATAAATCTTTCTAAACAATATAATAATTGAGAAAATTTGGATGTTCCAAAGATGATGTGTGTTCCAAACATGATGTTGTTACTCAGTGACTCCAAAACTACAGAAATTTTATGAAACTTTTGTAGCTAACACATAAGCTATGGAGATACTTTTGCATGTGGATTCGTTTAAAGATCACGCGGGCGGAGTTGCGGGCTGTACGTAGTATTGATAAAATACTACCTTTATCAATATATATAAATATAATGTATATATATATATATATATATATATATATATATATATATATATGACTTACAAACATACATACCAAATTTTTTGTAGGACTAGTGGGAGATGTAATGGTCGGTTAGGGGTTAATGATGACATTAGTACACAACATGAACTTGGAACCTAATCAACCTGATGAACGAGTGCAGTGAAGGCTTCTAGGTGGGTTGTTATATAACGTCAGCCTGTCCTCGGTATCGTAAGCACTTGTTTTAAAAGTACTAGGCAACATAAGATTTTTATATGGATAAACATCCATAACTTGGGCGGGACCTCTGGCGACTGCAGGATTATCCGAATTATGATACCACCGCGCCAATCGATCATCATATTTCACTTACACGAAGCAGCGGCCAACCAAAGAGTTCAGCAGTACCTGACCTAAAGATGTACCGTCAAATTGTATCCCAATTCTTGAGCCACCTGGAGATTTCCTTTATCGCAAACGTTAAACAAGCAGTCATAGTCCTTTAGTTAGTGGTAATCGGTAGTCACTGATTCGCCTAAATATACGTACAACCAGAAACCATCCCGATTTTTGTCAGCTCATCTCTCTCTCGTTGGAGAGCTCTCCGCACACGCGTTAAAACGCACAAAGCAAGCAAGCAAGCAAGCACAATGGAGTAGCTATCATTTAGGTCAATATTGTATGGGCAATGGTTCACACAGTATCACCACCGTGGTTCAAGCATTGTGGTGGCGGTGGGGTTTAGTGCCTTGCGGTGAACCCAGGCGAAGCCAATTGAACCGAGAGGGATCTTTTCACCCCACTTATAAGAGAGAGACTGATGATTTATTGTTCCGGGGCACCTCACCAAGGGCGGCACTGGTGGCACTCGCAGTGGTTTTTGTGGGTATTCCGTGCTATAATGTGCCGCGAGCCCCACACATCAGTGGACCCCACCCAGGGCCAGTGAAGGCGCGTAAACGAGTTTCCCGAATGAACAAAAAAAGAAAAAAAAGGGGTCACACAATATCAGTGGTCTCCGGTCGGTCTGATTCACGTGCAATCCAACAATGGCACAAATGATTTAGTGTTTTGACCACGCGACCGAAGTACTACTTTAGGTATACGAAACGTAACCGGCTATAAGAGAAACAGAAAAATGTGTGCTGGCGTGTCTCTTGCCCTTATAGTAATACAAAACATAACTCTTTTTTTACCTGCTTACTACCCAAAGCAATCGTGCGTAAACTCCAAAAATAGGTAACAAAGGAATAAGTTTGTGGACTCTATAAATTATCCTCAGAATTCAATGCTATAATATGTATTACACGTCGCGGGATGAAATAACACAGAAAACAACAAATTTTGTGCCGCAGATTGTAAGTTGGAAACAGCCAAGACCATTTCCTGATCTATTTTTGCACATCCGACTTCAAAATCCCCTTTTCTCGCCATCCTTGTTACGACTCTTGAGAAATTTTGTTTATTTTATTGCACTTGCTGCTACTTTCTCTCTTCTTCTTTTTTAAAGGAAAAAGGATTTCTTGTTGTTGGTGTTCTTTTTTGTAATATAAGACACTGGTGGCGGTCTTTTGATAAAGCTCACATAATACCGCAGTAAAGTGACATCTTCAGTATCGCGTTTCGTGCGGTTTGTGAGTAGCCGATGGCCTATTGGGGGAGGGGGGGGGGAAGAGACGGCAATGCATGGACATAGTAATTATGTGCATGTTCATGGGCGTTGGTAGTCGCAAAAAGGCTTCAATTTATTGTCTGCCCCCCTATTCTATAAAATAAAATCTACCGATATCCATTGATATCAGGATAATTGTTATGCAGTAAAGGCGTTGCCTACCCTCTGCTACTCTACGCCTACTTTAACACTTCATTGGACCACGACCATTCGTAACTACACGAAACGTGACACTTTACGGCTGTTTTATGTGAGCGAAAGTTGCTTTGTCGTGCATGCCCGGTTCGGCTGTAATGCAACATGACACTACCTCATACCGAACGTGCCCTTTTTACCTTAATAATACTGTAATGTGTAGTTTTCAATTTTAATTCGGTTAAAATGAGGGCTCAGATAATACAGACATTTTTCGTCCAAGTGGAGTAATCTGACGTTCGACTGACAGTTGACAAAAAATTAACGGAAGTCAAATTAAAAATTAACAAATATTCGAATTTTAAAATTTTGTTGTATGTAATATTTTTTATGCTCTGGTGATTTGCTGTCATAAATTCTTACAAGTATTTGAGAAATATAGAATTATTTTAGCTAGTGACTCGCCAACGGCATCGTTTATCCAAGTAATTTAAATTGGTACCTAATATTAATTAAGAATATAAGCGATACCGTCGTCGAATAGTACGTTCTCATATATTGTGGTATAACTTTTAAATATTTTCAGTTGGTGTGTGCAATAAAGATTTATTTATTTATTATTATTATTCAACTAAATAGTTTCTGCGTGTGAGAATGCCAATAGTAAAAACTTTAGCATTAATAATATTAGTAAGACTGAAGGGATTTAAAAAAAATTGGTACTCATAATCATTTCTTAGGTTTACGCGAATGTTACACATTATAATAAAACTACTTTAAGGGATTTTATCGCGGTTTATTGAGTTTTTAACTTGTGACATTAGGAGACTTGTCACAATAGCTCACCAGAAACCATGGTAGCTGTAAAGCTTCCAGAACATCGGGATAGTTAAATACCTAATAAACGGCGATAAAATCCGTTAAAGTAGTTGTATTACAATTTTTTTTTAATTATTATTTTTAATTATTTAATTTCTTTTAATTATAAATATTATATTAAATTAACTAAGTATCTTCTCGCCTGAAAAATGGGCGAGAAGATACTTAGTTAATTTTTTTTCAAAAACAAATTCTCTTTACACAAATTATTCGGGTTAATTAATTTCCATAGACACTTATATAAAATTCGAGTCCTTATTATATAAAAACATTATTTTGTGGCACACGGTATCTTATGTCTCGCGCTATTGCGTGTATCTAAACAAGTCTGATAGTCCAAGCCTTTTCGTGGCGATGAATCTTGCGGGCTGCTATTTGTATATATATCCTATAAGAGGTGGGGACTAAAAAGAAGGAAGAAGAGGCACTCTGTGTATCGGTCCTGTAAGAAAAAGGGACAAGAGACGTGGACGGAAACCTCCCCTATTGGACTGTCCCAAAGTTGGCGGCATTTCCTGTGGTTCGGGGCGAACCCACTGAGGAAGTGGCGTCGGCCCCTTAAGGGACTGACTAGCCGTCGAGGTGTTCAAATGATTTGCAGTTCCGGGGCATGCTGCCCATGGCGGCACCGATAGCATTCGCGGTGGTTTCAATAAGTATTTGGAATTGTAACGTGCCGAGAGACTCAGACACCACTGGGCCCTACCCAGGGCAGGCTCTCGAGAAAGAGATAAACTCAGTTTCAAAAAAATGTTCATCAAAACAGGCTAGGCATTAGCTTTTAAAAAATTTGTCTGCTCATATAAAATCAAGCTTCTTTCCTTATATATAATTACATTATTTTCGTTCACAGGTAAGTGATAATTGCTTATACTGTAGAAGGATAACGGTAAGTGGGTATTTATTTAATTATTATTATTGTTTTTTATGACTGACTTCGTAGTCCAGTGGTAAGCATGTATTGCCATAGGCAATATCTAATAACAGTTTGGAGCAAGAAGCGGCGTTACAAACCCCGCGCCGCAGATAGAACCTTAAACCGTTGGCCCTGCGCCCTCTTTACTTTACTTTATTCTGGTCATGTCAGTACGCAGTGCCATTGAAATGGGAGAATCAAGGAATAGAGAGCGCACTTATATCTGCGCTAGTACTTATTTACTATTATATTATGATTTTCACAGTTGGCTCTTCTCAATAGAGATTTGCTAAAATAATATTATTGCTAATACACGATGATAAGATGTTGTCTAGCTGCTAAAGTAAATATATATTCCGTCAGATTTCGGTACCCAAGACAAGAAGAAAATGAATGAGTCTATGTTAGTACATATTCCAATCGATGAGAAATCGATTCCATTTAGCGACTGCCGACGCCACCATTTACATCCGCATATGAAAATGTGTTGCCCTTCACCCCAGCCGGAACCGTGTCAGCGAGATGCTTCACCTCTCCGGTACTTCCTTCTTTATAGAATGGGAGGGACAAACAAGTAACCGCAGTCTTTCTTACGACTACCGACATCCAAGGACATCCACATAATTAATATGTCGATGCGGTGCTCTCCTTCATCCCTCCCAATGGGCCACGGGCTACTCACAAACTGCACGAAACGCGACGTAGAAGATATCACTTTACGGCGGTATTATGTTAGCGTGAGGTATCTCCCCGGTCGTGCCGGCCCAATTCCGTTACATAGAAAGATGTAGTGTCTTGCACTATGCATGACACTATCTCCTTCTATGCGGCATGGTACTAACCCCCTATTCTATAAAAGAAAAGAAAAAGAATCGTGAATGATTACACTAGGCCTTGAACGCTTAATGATAATAATAATAAAAATAACAATATCTAAACTACTTTCTTTTCTTACTGTGACCCTAACATCACATATTAGTTAGGCATCATGGAGCTAATTAATGGACTACAAACTAGTTGCCAAGCTACGTCGTGTGTATTTCTCATCATTACACATATTAATGTCATCATTTTCAGAGCGACAATTAATTTAGCTCCCTTTTGACAGTTTGTATAACCCCACGGTGAACTACGCCCTATTACTTAATTTTATAAACACCCACGGTTGGTCATAAGCGCTCAAACATTATTATAACTGTTGGAATCATGAATGATTGTAACAAGGAAAATATAAATAAGACATGGACATCTTTACTGGATCGCCATATTTTTTAGTAGTAAAGAAAATCGATGGCATATAACCAATAGATAACTTAGTACATGACTCACACTTCTACAATTATTTAATTTTAACAATTAAACCTCTTTGAGTAAGATCATCAGTTTACTTATTATTCCAACAATCGCTTAGCTGTTTCAGTGTCCAGGTTAAAGATGCAAGTAATTTCTTGAAATAATTTGGAAGCGTTTAAAGAGTATGACACAGTCTTCTGAAAGTGAAACCGTGAAAATTTCACATTACTACATTGTAATATTGGGCAAGCATTGCAGGGTGCTCGCGTAATTCTGACGGGAATGGACGGTTATGGTGACACGTTACAGCAAACAACAAATAATCATTTATTCACTAAAAATCTTCATATATCCACAGTACATTAAAAAACAAAGATAAACATTTTAAAATTTAAGTGGACCTTGCAGAAATGGTGTCGAGTCTGCCGTTGTTGGCTGTGCTATCAGCGCCCGTCTTCCGCTTAAACCATCAGGTACGCCAACACGGATACGCCGTGACTAAACTTATTCAATTGACTAACAATTTACTCAGTATGACACAAATTATTAACCGTTACACAAAATCAATATTTATGTAAATATTTCAATAAACAGAAAAACTTTTTTTATTATTATTATATTATTGATAGACTGGCAAAATTAAATGTTGTTGGTCAAAATAATGAAAAAGAAGACGTACACTTTTAAACACAAACGTCCGACAGAATTTAAGAACATGTAAAATGCAATGCAAGTTAAACAGAAAATAAACAGAAATTATTAGAGTAGGGCAAGCGTGCGGAGCATATATATTAATGTTATAATATTGTCTGGGGTCAATGTACATACCATCGGTACATACTCACCAACAGGTGTAAAGTTCCCTTTACACGAATTTAAAAAATTCAATACCAAGTTGAAAAGAAAAATTTGAACGTGAAACATATTTTAATATGTGTGTTTAAGCCCAGTGTAAATCTTACGACACACCTCACATAGCAGACTGTAGCAGGGATCATATAAATGTAAATACATACATACATACATATTTACATTCACAAATATCCCGATGCTTGACTATGCCTAGCAGTGGACTTCGTACGGCTGGTCTTTTTAGTTATAGGAACAGTCGTTTTTATAAAGTCAAAACTACGCACGGTATACACCTGCCGATAAATTTTCACAAATTTAAAATAGATTCAAGTGTGTTATTAAGAGACTTTTGTATACAGTATATAAAACTAATATTTAAGAATATAGCGCATAGTTAACATAAGTGTGATATTGGTGAATTGATATAAAAACCTGGAAATTTATTTAAATAACAATTGTTATCAGCGATACTGAAGGTAGGCAAAAAATTTAAGTTAAATATTTGAATAAATTTTATGCAGTACAGTTATTGACAGCTGATAAATCCGACTACCGATGACAGTTGACAAGTAATGGTTAATAGTTGACACTCCAGTTAGTATTTCCTGTATTGCCATAGCAAGAAATTCATTATTCAACAAAAAAAGTAATATACACAAATTAATACTACAAGCTGTGATTACAAATTAATACTACAAGTGACAAGGCTCGGCAATAATAACATATAGTGACAAATTGGGCAGTGGACTAGGTGTTATGTTAAACAAAATGATAAAGCAGCAGGTAATTAAACATTGTATGCCAGACTACAGCTTCACTAGTATTTCAAGCTGTATATTAAAGAGTCAGTTTTAGCGAAAATACCACGTTTTAATTAATGTTTATGCGTTTTTAATTATCGATAATAGTTTAGAAATCAAGAAGAGGGATATTGTTATATTCATAGAAAAAATATTACTCAAGTTAAAAACAGAAAAAATAAATAAAATAATTGTAAGTGCATTTCCATACTCAAAATCGCTAACTGTGAAGCAAAATAATGATATCGCAGTACTTAATCTGCTGTTATATAACTTGACTTGTCGTCATAACGACAAAATTTTCTTTTTAGATGTGAGTAACTTTATTCACAATTTAAATTGACTGACATTACAATGTACTTGCCCAGAAAATATAGAAAGTTACTAGCCACATTAGCAGCATATAATATACAAGAACCCTTTCAAATGTCTACAATGGAAAAGACTGATGAATCAATTTCTTGATATTTATAAAGTTTATATAATAAAGTTACCTTGGTTGCATATAAATAATATGGTTCTAACATGTTGTCTTTAAACAACAAACATTAGCAAGGGAAACATCAAGTTCAATTTCTATAGTCCATCCAAATATACAAGGCTTCTCCAGCAAACGATAGAGTTATACCTAGACGCATCAAGCACTATTGTTTCACAGAACATTTTTTAAAGCAGCACCATATCATGACATTTAAAAATAAAAATTATGACATTGTTAGTGTTTTTAGTAGAAAAGTATGTGATAAGGATGGGTCTTTAATTCTCGCATGAAGCTACTTGAAAAGGCTCTATTTGTCTGTGGAGCGTACGGTAGAAATTTCTTGTGGTGATCTGAAGCAACATATCATTATTTGTATTTATAGGCCACCTACCTGCATTTGAATTTTCTGTCTTCGAAATGGTGATAGAGGACGTTCTCAAACGGGTATGTATTTCTCATAAGTCAATAATGATCTGTGGAGATTTCAATGTTAATTTATTAGAGGAATCCACTATGAAGACAAAGATTGTCAGCCTGTTCGGATCATTTGATTTGCAATATGTTTTCTCAGTACCTACTCGAATTACATAAAATTCGTCAACATGTATTGACAACTTTTACTGTGATTGTGAGATTATTCAGAATACAATCATCAATGTCCTACAGTCAGACCACAGTGGTAAACGAATCGTTATTAAATAGACTGTATAAGAAGAAAGTTCAGTAGAAGAATTTAGACCAATATCAAAACAAAACCCAGAATATTTTAAATTTAGTTTAGAGAAGAGCTTGAAATATTTTACAGATAGTTCCAACCCTAACATCATGTATAATAAAAATTTTAAAATAGTCTGTAAAGAAGTTGACCAACATTTCTGTATTAGGAAAAAAATAATATTATTAAGACATCTACCTTTTGTGAGTGAGCTGCACCAGGTATTTACGCATCCAGGAAGAAATTTTATAACTTGTATGAAGAAAAACAATATAGACTTAATAACATCACACTCGTAAGTCATATAAGAAAGTATTCTACTATTTAAAAAAAAATTGTGCAGCATCAAAGTCAATGTACATTTCAAATAAAATTATAATGTCACGCAATATTATAGAAACTCTATGGAGGGTTATTAGGACGGAAACTGGCAAAATGCAGCCGAATAATAATGTTGAGGTTTTGTTAGTGAACGGAAAATATATCATGTCACATCTAGAAATTGCTCAAGCATTTGAAATCTTTCTTTTCTAATATACCTCATATAATTACAGATAAATTACAGACACCCCTTTATGTAGCCCAAAGACTGTTAAAAAGTCATATAGAACCTGTTGATAGAAATTTTAAATTTGCTAACATCATACTTTACAATATTGTAAAAATATTCTGATCTCTTACTTTGAAAGGCACAGAAGACTTATGGGGACTTTTCGTAAAATTAATGCGTCAAATTATTCCTGTTTTAGCTCAGTATTTACCTACGGTTTTTAATAACTGTATTGGTGACGGAATTTTTCCGGATTTGATGAAAATTTGTAGAATCAGACCATTGTTTAAGAGTGGCTCCAAAGACGATACTGGCTCTAATTAAGATCTCATTTAATTGTAGTTAGTCTTAATAGTAATTAAGACCTAATTTAATTGTAGAGCCTTGGGAGGAATCTCACGATGCCATTGGTATTTTTTTGTGATCTATCCAATGCGTTTTATTGTATTGATCATCAGATTCTAATTGTGAAACTGCAACATTACGGTGTCAGTGATAAAGCTTTACCTCCTATAAAGTCTTATCTCAGGAATAGAATACAAATGGTAGATTTAAATGGTTCTTAGTCAGATGGATCTCTTGTAAAGATGGGTGTGCCGTAGGGGTCTATTCTGGGTTCCTTCCTGTTTTTAATTTACATTAATGACCTGGCTTATCTTGCTGAAAAAAATACTAACATAATATTGTTTGGAAGATAATACGTCTCTTGTTTTTAAAGTACAGAGAGGAGTAACTAATTGTGACGATGTAAACAATGCTTTCGATCTTATGTTAAATTGGTTTAATTTTAATAGTTTAAAGCTTAATTCAATAAAGCTAAATGTAAGAAATTTAGACTGCCGAATGTTAGAAAGTACACACTGTTATTAAAGTAGGAATAAATGAGTTAGAGTTTGTGGAGTCCACAGTTTTTCTATGGATAACAGCTGACTCCTAATTGCATATTTCGACCCTGGCACCGAAGCTTAGCTCTGCTGCACACGCGGTATAGAAAATGAAATAGTTAACAGACATAGCGACTGCTAGAATGGTTTATTTTGGCTATTTCCATAGCGTAATGTCTTATGGAATATAGTATCGGGTCAAAACGGATCACTCACACAAGAAAAGCGAGCAATCCGTGGAATTTATTCTCCAAAGGGTAGAGAATCATTGCGAGTAATTTTCAATGATATAAATACCTTTACTTTTACAAAATATAGTATATGTCCACAAAAGTAGGAAAAAGTTTAAAAAGAAATCAGATTTGCATCTTATTTGATCTACCCTTAAATAAATTTAAAAAACATGTTAAGCATCTATATCGGAAGGTATACAACACAATAAATGACTATTTAAGCGATAACAATGCCTGGTGCTAGCTTAGTTCAGCACTTGAAGATATAAACAAAATATGTATGATGATGTAAGAAGGTAATAAATAGTAACCAACACAGTTATAGCGACGCAATTGTAAAGAGGTTGATGTATTGCTTAGAGATATATCAGATTTATTTATCTTATACTACTCTTTCAACGTTGATCAATTAAAATTAAAACTCTTAGCAGTCTTCAACATTTACTAACTAAATGTGTATTGGAAGTCATCCATAGCTAACTCTTTACTTCAGAGCCTGTAAGGAACCCTACGCACGTAGGCATCTCGATCACAGCAAAAAAAAAATGTAATGAAAGAAAACCTATCTTTCGTTATTAATGCACGCTGCCATTAGGTTTTTTTCTACTAATTGTGTACAACAATAGTTGTCTTCCGCGTTGGCCTACTTTCAAAACTATTATGAAACTCTGAATTACAATTGTGACGCTTTTTTAATATACCATCACTTTTTTATTTCAAATAAAATGAGATGTTATTTTTAAACTCATTGTCTGATATTATGGAAGGTATTATTTCAACACTATATCCGCTATTGTTGAATATCCCAGGCATAAATTAGAATTTCCAACATTATCATCATCATCGCTTCTCTTTACTCTTACTTGCCGAACATAGATTTCAATAAATGCCAAGGAAATCCTCCTATTCAATCCTCCTACCCAGTCCTATAACTGTGAGAAGGTCGTAGTACCAGCTGGATTCACCAACGCTTTGTCTTCCTAAATGGACGCTTATTGGCTTATCGGCTCTGAATTAATATTGTAATGTAAAACTTGTTATTAATATAACAAGTTTTACATATTTTGGTTACTTAAAAGCATTTAGAAACACAGATGTTGGTCTGTGAATACTTATTTAATATCAGAAAAATATAAAAATTATAAACTAGTCTATGGGTACATAGAATAAGTTTAGTTAAATTTATTGTTTCGGAATGTATTTCTTTTATAGTGGGGGACAAACGAGAATTAGATTAGTACCATTTATATATTATTTATAGATTTGGCATTATAATAAAACTACTTTAAGAATATTACCATTGGGCTCGTTAGAAGAAATAAAAGTCGTTCTCACAAGCGAAGTAAAACTTCGTTAGTTATACAAAATATTAGCTCTGAGACAAGGAAAGAAAAAAATGGGCGTAGTCATATCTCGCTCTTTTTTTATATAGAATTGGGGGCAAAAGAGAAATCGGAGCCTTTACATGACTACCGACGCCCATGAACATCCCACGATACTGAAGATGTCACTTTACGGCGGCATTATGTGAGCGAGAGGTACCTCCCCGGTCGTGCCTTACCATTTCCGCTGCATGGACGGATGTAGTATCATACTCTATGCATGACACTACATCCTCCTATGCGACAGTGCACTACCTCTTCCTAAGTAATTACTTCCTAAGTTTTTCATCTATGATTAAATAACCGCGATAGAATCCACTAAAGTAGCTAAGTATGTTGCAATTGATTCACTTATGCATTCAAACATACACATGAATAAACATCACATGAAAACATTTTCCACCAAACATTATCCACCTGTTCGCAAGAGAGGCGCAAACGCCGTTCCGCTGTAACACACATAAGATAACCACATTAAAAGAACATCATGTAGCCTGGGATGTAATGACCCTGGCCGCACGCCAACTCTCGTGCTATCGTGAGAGCTTAGTATTAACCGGCTTACTGGATAGCTTTTTGGAAACCATCTTAGACCTATGATAGGATTTTTACAATAGCCTAACATTGCAAACGTTTCATTAGTTTTTAAGTGAATGAAATTTACTTTACAAGACATCCTTACAGCACTTGATGCAGAAAGCTTCTATTATTATTAGTGTGAGTTCTACAATGTAGGCGATTTAGACCGGTACGATCGGGAATCAACCTGTTGAAAAAATGGTTCCTTCCCGGTCCCACCGTCCCATTCTCTTTTGTTCAAATAATATCGTACAGTTTGTGTGAGTTTCAAAAGCTTGAAAGATTTATAAAAAGGCAAAAAAAAAAAAATACCCACAATCACATTTTTAGAAATACGTAATAAATTTTCTTTTCTTTTTTTTAATGGTTTTAAAATCGAAGCATATATTAATACGTCTAATGTGTTCGCTTTGGTAGTACCTACATTTTCTAGTCGTTGGAGCTCCATGTGCACTCCAGAATCTACACCGGTGGCATGTGCTAATGCAATCCCCAGCGAGTATCAAGTGCCAAATATGCTGTTTACGCTTGGTTACAAAAGACTTGGCGATAGTTTCAGTAATTTACTGGTGCGCGTATGATATGTTTTCGATTCAAAGTTTGGCATGGTTCTGTGCACCATTAAGAATGGTATAAAATATGCTTACTGCGTACTTAAAGCTGGGTGTATAAAGTGTATTTACGATATTATACAACTGTACTTGTATATTCTTACTACGAGACCACGAGACAGTCAATAAAGCATAAAAAATAAATAGCAGTGTAGATAAAGGTAGGATTCAGCTGTCAAATATAATGTCACTACAACTACATAGATTATGTACAAGCGCTAATCTCAATACTATACATGGATAGCTGCAAAGTATAATATCAAAAATATTGTGCAAGCAGGGGCCATCTGACGTAAATTAGACATCATTGTACGTGCTTCTTGCATGCGAGTGTTGATTTATTTTAAAACAATGAACTCGTAAATTGTCAGCCATCATGCGCATACGATAGTTTTTTTAACGGCACTATGCTGACGAAAGTGTTTAGTGAAGCTTCATCGGTTATTATAAGACACATCGGATGATGGTCTAGTTGAGATTGTGGACAATAGGGGTCCCTGCTCCTTCCCTCAGATGGGAAGGATGTATTATATAATATTAGCTAAAGTAACTACTATTATCTTGGCCAAGGGGGCTGGGTTTTCTCGCCCCTCCTCTCTAACGAGGAGCACGACTCACGCATGGCAGCTAAAGTTAGCCTTTCATTATTGTGGGAGCTGGAAGAGCTCGTTGAGCTGAAGGAACCGCTTACCCTCTTCCACTACAGGCGGGTGGAACGACGCATTCGGCAGTACGAAACAGTATATTGTGCGCTCATGTTAGTTTAAGTGGTGTCAGTAGCGGTCTAAGGGGTCTTCGTTAACAGCGGTCCATAAGTATTATGATCAGTAATTACTAGCCAAGAATATGTGACATATATATACATGGATAAAAGTGATGATTTTTACATAGATGGAGGTTGATTCTTAGCACCTCAAGTGTTGTTGCCGAGTGTAAAAATAGTTTCATCGTGAGCAGTGAATCGCCACGATTGACCTATTTTCTGGATCTGCCCACGATCATCCAATTCGTTATCATGAATTCGCTATTGTGGGACCATTCTGCGTCAAACTTTCACAAGCACATTCTTTTTCTCTTGCTAAAGTTGGATCTTGTGCTTCGTAGGGATGTACCTCGACCGCTAGATACTACTCTTTTTTTCGTTCTAGATGGTCTATGGTCTCTTGATAAATAAAGGGACCTCACTGGTATACAGTAGGAAGTACCTTACTGCTTTGCAGTCGAATTAACAAACCATACACACCGTAAAGTGACAACGTGAAGCGCCTGTTGCGTCCGTGCGGTTTGTGCGCTTACCTCCAACGGGCCACCAACCCCCATTAGGGGGGAGAAGGGAGAAGGAAGGAAGCATATCAGCACAATATTTATCGAGATTTGTATGGGCGTAGATAGTTATCAAGAGACTTCTCGTTTGTCGCCTTTTACTATAAAAAGTCTGACCTCGTGTGCAGAGTATCCCAGCATCATCCGATTCTGTCTTTAGCCGTTAGCCATTGTACTTTAAGATCGTGAATTTTACCAGCATAATTGCTAAGTGCCTCGCTAGGCTCTGAATAGTTAAGCAAGCCACATGTGCATTTTTCGCCTCTATTTACTCGTATGTTTACGTGACAGATAGAAATCTCATTGGGCCATCCTCTGAGAATGACATAATGAGATTTTTAGACTTCCGATTTAAATTAAAATTTTGTACATGTATGAAACTTCTTAAAAGATATATTTTATATCGATTCATGTTCGGAGCATTTTTTTTATTTTAGCACCACAGCAACGCTATGTAGACAGTGTTGGTCTTTGTATATTTTTGTGAATAATGAGAACAATTTTCAGAAACAGGTTGTATTATAGCGGAATTGGGCCGGTACGACCCGGGAGGTATCTCTAGCTCGCATGATAACGGCGTTGGGTTCGCTTCGCTCTCGCGTTTCCGGCGATTTGTGAGTGACCGTTGGCCCATTTGAGGGGAGGAGGCAAGGAGGAAAACGCAATTTCATGACCATTATGCGGATAATTATAGGCATCGATACTTATCAAAATGCTCAGATTGCTGGTTTGTCCCTCAATACATTTTTTTATTAACCTACTTCAATGCGCCAACACACTCTAAAACTACTTAACTCTAGTATATACCGTCTCAAACCCGATATTTTTACATTACAAGCCACATTCTTTGTGGCTCATAGATTTAATGACATAATTACTGCACGTTCGTGTTGTAAATTATTCCCCTTTCCGGCTATTTTCACATAACATTAGAATGACTACGGTTACTCGAAAAACTGCGGTAGTTTTTATAACACAGTTCGAACATGTGAAATTGCATTAACATTGATTAAATAATTATTTAAATAAATATGCTATAACGGCATACCATGCACGTGTATAATAAATGTTAATATTTATTAATTATCCACTTTCATACCACGTATTTCACCACTTTAGTTCGATCATTTCATACTAACTTCTAGCTACTACTTCACATGCTTAAGGAAATTAAAATATGCCTGCCCTAAAACGGCCTCATTTTAGTATTTGTTGTTATATCAGCAACAGTAATGTCATGTGTGATATATCTAAATAAATAATATGGCGTCGTTGGCCACGCATGGGCAGTGCACCGATAAGAGCTGATAATAATAATAATGATGATGGCCACGCGTACCGCCTTGCACCGTCGCCCTCTTCATCCATAGTGTCCTTTCTCGCTCCCTCGAGCACTATCCGTCCACGACCGAGATGACAGTTTTTAAAACTACGTAGATATAGATAAGTACACATTGATATACATATTTGCAATTTTTTTATAGCATAAAGCCATGAACATATAGTTATTTCTGTGTACACTATAAGTAAGTTTCTAGCTACGGGCCAGGCAGCTCCGGCCTACTCTAGTAGCCTTGCGAGGAGCTCTGGTGGCTGCGAAAGGCTCCATTGCTTAATATGTAATCCATATAAACAAATGCAACATGCCCGTGCCCATTGCCGAAGAGCGAGACCTGTATCAAATATTATAATCATTTCATTTTTGCATTCATCGTCAATTTGTGTACAGGAGGTGGTAGTTCCATGATTTAGGAAGAGGTAGTGCCATGTATAGTGCATGACGCTAAATCCTCCTATGCAACGGTATTGGACCGACACGACCGGGAAAGTATCTCTCGCTCACATAATATCGCCGTAAAGTGATATCTTCAGTGTCACGTTTCGTGCGGTTTGTGGGTAGCCGGTGGCCCATTGTGGAGGAGGGGGGAAGGAGGGCAACGCATCGGCATAGTAATTACGTGGATGACGCTGGGCGTTGGTCGCCCTAAAAGGCTCCGATTTCTCGTTTGCCCCCTTGTTCTATATAAAAAAGAATCTGCATTTATGACCGGATAACGTCTGTCTGCGCATCTAATGGATTATATTTCTAAAAGAAGACTAATTTAAAAAATCTATACTGATAAAATAAGCTGAAGAGTTTTTTTGTTTAAGCACGTTAATCTCAAGCACTACTGACCCAAATTGGTAAATTATTCTTCGTTGAAGAGTCCATTTTTAGGAAAAATGTAGAATGTATGCCATGACGCTACAACTAATAGGACTGGAGACACGCGGGTGAAACCTCGGGGTTATTTTACCAAGAATATACATCTTTTAGTTTAAATATCAATTTCAAATAGTAATAATAGAAATACTACACGTAAAACAACAAGGATATAGTTACGGATAACCCACTTAACGTCACACCATCCAACTGTTCATTGCATTCAATATAAAAAGATAAATTCTTTATATTCATTGTAGTCTTTAATTGGTTTTCCTTTACAAACGTGCTTCTTATTAAAAATTGCTTCCATACAAATTTTTGGCCGCTCCGCATTAAGACTTAAGTAAAAATGAAACCACGCTAAATCCGGAGGACCGAAAAAAAATAGGTGGACTCCAGCCTAGCGATTATATAGCAGAAAAATCACTCAGGTAGATTTTTCTATTTGCTTTTACCTGGCTGCATCAGAAGGAGGGCTATGTTTTCGATTGTTTGACTGGCAGTGGGTATGAAAATGGATTGGATGTAAATAATTAATTTACCCTCTTATATACAACTTATCACAAACGAGCCGGTGTCCGCGAGTTCGTTGACCTACTTCTTCGATTTTGAAAAAATAATTAGAAAATTTATTTCCCTGATCCAGTTGATCCTGATCCATCAGATGTTCCATTTTTCCAAACAAGTCACACCATACACGTTGCCCAAGCTTATTAGGTATACAACAAAAATCCGTTCCTTGGTTCCGAAGATTAGTGCGTACAAACAGACAAGCATACAATTGTTTGGAAAAATATTTAATGTACAGACACACTGTTTAGCTGTTGTATTATGTGTATATTTAAATAATCGGTATGAGTAGCGATTATTTGTTTGTAATACAGCCCGGAATAGTTTTTTTTTGGAACCTATAAAAAAATATTACCAAAATCCATAGGTTCAAACAACACATATTACATCTATGAAGAACATAGCTGGCACATAAACTACCAATTTCGGTTTTGCAGATTCCGGTTATCGTTAAGTAACATGAAACATTAATGAGGTTTTTAGCTTAATTGCTATTCGACACTTTAAATCTTATACTTCTCAGCACAGGACGCGCAACTTTACCTAATAATAAGTACGCACAAACATTGATCGAACCAAGCAAAACGAGCAAGAGTTTCGGGGTGTCATATTGGCGTCCTCAGTCAAGTGAGCCGGGTTGGATCATAGCGCGTGCTTTGACCCGGACGCATCGCTTCACATGACCCCCTTTGACGAGCCTAAACCAGAATACCAACATTATAGCCGGTTAGCTTTCATTAACCAGTACAGTTCGGTGGATTCTATTATCTTCATTGCGCCGCTTAAGTCCTTTTTAAGGGACATTCATAAATTATAAAAAATTCTAGTCGCGATGTCTGTCCTGGCTAATTCCTGACACCAATGGATAGAAAGTTTGTACAGCAAACTTTGTCCAACTATTTTTATGTTAAATTAGGGGTATTAATTTAGGGAGACGCCCCAGGGTTTCAGAGGTACTAATAGAGAGATTTTAGACGCAGTGTTGGCCCCTAGAACGTATGTCGGACTTAGTACTCCGAGGTGCAATACTATCTACTACGTAGAGTGCCTACAGCCGCTACGATTGGAGGGTCCCGGATTTTCAGGCAGCAGGAATCCTCTAGTGGGAGGTTGGCCTTGGCGGGAAGGCCAAACTTTTCCTCCTTGAACTTTGTCCAACTTTATATAATATAGGCTATATTTATTTGAATTAAGTAATCATGTCCTGGGTTGTTGTTGGTTTGTCGGGCCAATATAATAAGTATAATGAGAAGAACCAATATTAAATAATTCATCTTCAAAGTAATGAAAAATAATAATACTTTTAATTTAGTCTTAGTAGTTTAAATTTGAAACTTATTTAGATTCTTTCTGATATGTAAATCGATAAAACGATTAAGCGGTATGTTTTTTATGACAAAAATTCGTTTGTTCTAGTCTGTCGAGGAATTTTCTAGAATCACGTTGAAAGCAATTTGCGATCGTCATCGTAAAGGTGTCTTCTTTAAGTGTGCGCAAGTGTAATTGTATCCCGATAGAGTTATCTTATAGAAAATGCTTAAGAACACATCTAAAGTGTGTTACTGTAATATTTTGTGTGGTCCATATGTGTGAGAGAAAGACAATTTTATAATCTGCATTATAAAATCCAATATAAATGTTTCTCCCTCATCATCGGACCTGGATGACGGAAAAAAGACTTTCACACATGAAGCGGGGTATCATGGCTGTCATTCAATTAGGTATAATGTCAGAGAGATGTGTGTATATTCCCGGGGAAGGTCTCCGAAACTTTGGCGTCTTTGGGCTGTAACACAGCAGTCCTTTAACAGTCTTCGACTTTCGTAAAATGGTTTCAATAAGTCAACAAAGACAGTTTTGACCGCCCTCGAATAAATAAAAGCAACACTAAATTGTAAAACACAAAATCCGAATATTCAATATATGGTCTAACTACCGATCCGCTCCGACTTCGCCCGTGAATAACAGATGCCAAGTTGAACCTTCCTCGGGAACTCGTTCAGTAATGAGAAAATCGATCACATAAAGACAGGCACTTTTTGGACACGTTGTTTTGTAATAAGTACAGATAGATAGTAGCAGTCGTACAGTAGGTCTCTACTGTTACTCGATTGACCAAATCAAACCCGTAAAGGAACCTCATACGTTAAAATCGGGCAAGACGTACAGGCTATAGCAGCTAGCAGCGTGAACCTATTAACCTATATACGATACATACTTTTTCTGGTGCAGCAGGGGTAAAAAATACGAAAGAAGAATCGAATTAAATAATAACTTGCATCAATAGTAAATACGACCAATGTTTACCCTGTAGTCAAATGAACCTGGCATGTCACACGTCTGTTTGTAGTCGATGCCACCTAGATGTTTGACAGGCTGTGTTCACCCCACCTCCCACTTCGCAATTAAATAGGATTAGGGGTTAATGCATATAAGATATCTAAGATATTATTTAGGTTTCATTCAGGTCCCCCTATCCGTACTGCGGGTTAATAATTGCCACGATTAATTTTGCACGTCTTCGGTACCTCTGATTCCGCCCGACTGTTTCAATTTGAAATTCCGTCTTGTCTTTCAGTCCTTAATAGAATTTTAATACTAAACTGCCATGTGATTTAAGTAGGTAACAATGCTAACTATTCCGTTGTTACCGAAGCTACTTGAGCCAATCGGATTTTCAGTATACAAGTCCTTACTTTTAATTTTACTATTAGTTTATTCCTATGATGTGAACAATTTGGCGCAGCGTCACCGATAAACGTCTTTTTATAAGAAACTTTTCATAAATCGATTTTAATTATTGTTTTTAGGTTGTATAAATTTGCAACAATTTGGGACAAACGTGAAATCGTAGCCTTTCAACGACTACCAACGCCCACGAACATTGGCATAATTCTGCCGATACGTTGCCCTCCTTTTCACCCCCACCTCCAATGGGCCAACAATGATTATATCCTAAATAGTCTCTAGCTAAAATATAATTATTGGTCTAATAGATGTTTGTGTCGCATAAATTTCTGAGCGCTGTTCTGATGTCCAATGCATAGATAAAGAGACAAGACAGTAATATTATTATTATTATTCATGGACTTATGTCATGTTAATACAAGTGTCTATGTTCAAGTAGTCGTACATAGCCAGGGCTGTAGCTGCTGTATAAGAAGATCCGTAATAAGTATCATCTAGAAAATTAATCTAACGCTTACAATGGCGTACAGACTGATAAACTGGGCGAGGTGTGAAAGTGAAATAATAAAGAAACACCCAGGCCTAGTATTTATGTTTAAAATACGTATAATAATTAATGGGCCTGCCAAATCAAGGTATTTTCGGCCGCATAGACTCTAAAAGGTTTCACACTGAAACAGGCGGGTGTCGCCAGGCCCTGAGCGTAGTTCTTGTATAAAAAACCTTCGTAATGATTAGTGGACGTGTAAAATCAACGAGGGTGCTTGTAGTGGCGTGCAGTTCGATCGCGGCGAAGTAAGGCGCGGAGGAAACGTCAGAAAAATCGAATTTCCATGCCGTCAGTCGAGGCTGAGGCGGCGCGGCGCCAACATCGCGCAAACAGCGCCCGCGCGCGCCCGACCGCGAGACCGTAGAGGTGTTCGAAATTTTAAAATTAAAAAGAAATACCAACGGCCAGTGTTAATTTTATGGTGATAAAATTGTATAATCGATGTAATCGAAAGGGTGACGTCATTGCGTTTCGATTAAGTTCTGAAACAAAGAGTTCGAAAGTTGCACAGTCTCACTTGTATATGTGAAAAACGGCAGAAGTCACAGCTGTCCTTTGACATTATACAGTGATATGCTTTATATATCTAACAATAACATACACATAGTATTATCAAAACTTATAGAGGTATATAAAACATGGCATGTAAATAGCAACATGCATAAAAAACTTCACATGCTGACAAGAAGAATTTATAATATAATAATTGTATAATTTAATAAAAAAATATTATAACTATAGTTTCACTAAATATTCATTTAGTGCAATAAAAGTTTGTGACCCCATGGAATAATATACATCGAAAACCATTTAATTTTATTCAAGCTATGTTTTATGTGAAGTTTGACAACTAAGCTATAATATATATTTATTGATAACACTTTCTCGTCAATCTCTATAACAAATCACAACTAATATTAATTAAATTGAAAAACAATAAACTAGGCTGCATATATGCTTTCTAAGACAGGTACGGGCGTAAGTATTCCCTAGCCATATGGTTAGCAGTCGCACTTTCGCCAATATTTATCAATCAATGAATAAAATCTACGCCAGCGCGCACTAATTTTGTTTTATAATATAAAACAAAAGGCGTGCGTCAGAGGTCAGCGTGTTTTTGTTACACACTAGCAATCTGCCCTGGCTTCGCCCATTAATAGCAGAGGTTAACAAGTCATACATTAAACCTTCCTCAAGAATCTCTCTACCCAGGGGCGAAAACAAAATGAAAACCCCTTGAGTATATTATGAGAAAATCGCCCATATACAGGTAAATCGCTTTTGGTGACTTCGCTTTATAAATAGTATACATATCTATCTCATAATGTTAAGTTCATATATTTTTTTACTGGAATAACTGTCTATATCAAAATAAAGCAAAATAATGTAGGAAATTATGAAATACTCGTTTGTAATATTAGATCATTTAAGAAGAATCATTTAAACGAAGAATTGAATATAAAAAAAGAATTGAAACGAAGATACTCAAAACAAAGCAAAGAATGTCATGTAAAGGAAACCATTATATTTTTTATTTCTTTTTCTAATAAAGCCTGTAAAAAGTATCTCCTTAGTATAATGCCAATGATTAAATTAGGGATAGCCACAATTACGAGTGTGATTATGTTACGAGTAGCCAGGAGAGCAGTTTTGGTGTTCAATAGGAGGGTCAAGGGCTTTTACCGTGTCTTTATTTGGTAGTGGTGTGCAACTGAAGATATTTATAGAAAAGCATCACGTGTAACTAAGTGATTAATATAGGATGTGACAGACGGATTCTACCTTGTAAGTACATTGTTATAGTAAAGTGATTTGCCCCGTCTTCGCAGGCTAATAGCAGGTGCCGGACTGTTACCTTGACAAAGTATACACTAAAACCTCTAAAACATTTCACGGGAATAGATTTATCCATCAGTGAAAGACGAATGGAATTCAGCGGTTTTTGAAAAAATTGATCACATAGAGCCCCTTTCGGACTTTGTTTTATAATGTTTAATGTAAATTTATTGTTGGATTTTTATTTATTTATTGTTGGAAAGAATATACCTCCAGCACAATCATGATTCCTAGTTTCCACATTTAAAATGACCGCACTCACTTTTAAAATGTCCTAACACAAAGTGAAGCACCAGGTACATAAACAACGTACGATTATTTATTTGTAGGTTCGGCGAACTTAAAAATCAATAATAGCGAATTAAGTAATGGTAGTTTTTCCAATTCCCGCCATGGATTATAGCCTATTCTAGTAGTCTTTATTATCATATGTAAAAACTAATATTTACAGCTGAGTAACTAGTCAAGTACTAAGCGATTAGGGTTTATATCTTCAACTGCAAGTGTTGTACCTATATAGGGGGGCAAACGAGAAGTCGGTGCTTTATGAACACTTCTTCCGCCTATTTACATCCACATAATTGTTATAGAAACGTGTTCTCTCTGTCTCCTATCGACCACCGGTCAAGTTACATATTGTACGATACGCGATAGAATAGCTGCCACTTCGCTGTGGTATAATGTAAGCGAGAGGTACCTCTTCGATCCGGCCGGATCAATTTGTCCAAATAAAGCTTGTCACTAAAAACAAACACCTGAAGAGAGCAAGATATAATAAGTACCGTTTGCGTTAAATGGAACAACTCGATACAAACGGATATTTTTTCGGGTACTTTTAATAATTTATGACATCAGGACATCAGTCATCTTAGTGCATCCATAACCATGATTGCTGCAAAGCTTCTGAAGCGTCGGGCTAGATAAGTAATTAATAAATCGCGATAAAATCCGTGATAGAAGTTTTATTGTAATGGTCACTGGAACAGAAATATAGTGTGGGCGTAGACGCCAAATATGCATTATCTAATTCCTCATAGGACATTCGTACGACCGGCGAAAAATCTGTTTAATAGGCTTCAGAAATAATTCGTTCTCTCTGCCTGTCCTATTAGGAAACTGGCGGGAAGATTTGTTGTTGTTGATTTAGAAATTAAAAATGTTAACACTGTGGTTCTAACATTAAACCGAACGCAAGGCATTATTACATGCGCCTGAACATGCAAGAGGCAGTCACGAAATAGTTGTACAAACGTTAATAACCGTATTACGTGTTAGGCGAATAGCTTGTTTTTAGGACAGGGACAATTGTGACATTGTCAATTTACAGTCGGGGCTACCATATGAGCGGGATGCGCCCGCCCAATGCAGCTGCAATCCATGCTGAAAGACGTCTTACTGCATTATTTTTTGATTAAATCCTTTTTATTTAATTTACGAAATATATTTAATTATAAGATTGTTACTGTAAAAACAACGGCCAAATTAATGGATGCACCTCGTTAATTAAGTCCTCTAATTAATCCGGTGTCGTGAAATCAATTACTTTGTGATTTTAAATAATAACGTACATTTTTTCATGACTTCGAAATGCAAAACGGAGGAAATACATTTAATATTATTTCTGATTCATTTCTGAATTCTGATTTTATTTACAGCAACGCATCAATCATACATAGCATCTACCTACGACTTCGTTCACAATGGTGAAATAATAAATCAAGATGTCTGGTATTTCGGGGTTCATGCCACTTTATAAAATAACATTTAATAAAAATTTTAGGTAATACGTTGGGCAATTGTAAGACATTCAATTCCATCGCAACCTTCAAGTCCAGGGCAAAGCATCTGCATGACAATAATGCGGATGTCCATAGGTGTCGATAGTAGTCAAAAGCCTCAGATTTATCGTTTACTGAGACAGAGTTATACATCAATATATACTATAAAAAAATCAATGCAAAGATGCACAGACTGTACTGTTCTGAAACTTTTACACATTATTGTGTATCAGTTTCATAACTGCGTAAAACGGGATAGTGTCGACTACGGCAATTCGATTAGGATCGATTAACAATTCTTGTTTGCTCGAATCACACGAGTCGCTTAACACGAGGTTAGCTGAATACGATCCCTGATTCGGTTTTACGTTTTTCATATGTGATTGCTGTTTTTTCCTTTGGCTTTGCTTACGTAGAGTCTATGCCAAGAGGAATTTCGGGATGCAAAGTTGCTTTTAGGGACTATGCTTTAATCTGGAACGAACCAACGTTCCATATTATAGCATAGTCCCTCGCCTCTAGCCATTTCATCTGCGTACACTAGCCCCGAAAACGCGCGCTTGGGAGTGTATTTTCATAAAATTCATTATAAGCGGATGTCTGCACCCGAAATAGAACGAAACCACCACATTTCAGTTGAGTAGGTGTCATCGTTTCAGAGATTTCGTGATTAATCAAATAGTGGCATATTAATGTCTTAAGTTAAACATAACATCTCAGGACAGCAAGATATAATGAGTACTGTTTGCGTTAATCGGAGCAACAAAATAATTATAATTCTTCGGGTACTTTTAGACCTCAGGAAATCTGTCATCTCTGTCCACCCGTGACCATGGTTGCAGTAAAGCTTCTGAAATGTTAGTAAAATAATTAAATAAACCGCGACAAATTCTGTAAGAGTAGTTTTATTGTGATGAGTGGCATTACTGCCTTTGTATACATCTGTAGAAAATTTCACTCTAATACGTTTCGTAGTTTTGAGAAAGTAAGAAACATACAACATTATATTTTATAGAACAAGCTCACGTAAACGTAATATCAGTAAGATGTAGAACAACTACACTTAATCACGTATATGAATTACATCACCATCATAAAGTTTTTGTTTACTTTTTTGTTTACTCCGGGAAGGGACTATGACATACGACGCGACGTGGCCGTCTCAGAGTCAAGCATCAATTGCGCACGCCATCTGACTGCTCCAAGTTATTAGTTCCAATCCAAGTCCGTATATGCTTGATTGAGAGGCGCTTGATTCTTCCATTTCAGGGTCACCACTTGTAGCTTCAGGTTATGTGAATAATATGACGGTTAGTCGATGATTGATTTATATCTTTCTTTTTTTTCGGAGGGTCACTACTGGTTGGCGGCGCCTTCTGCAGCCTCAACAGTTCGACTGACTAACGAAGACTTTTGTGTCTTCAGGTTTAGGGAGACGAAGGGGGACAGACCCCCTCTTTTCCCGCAGATGGGAAGAGAGGTACCGGGTTGATTGTGGGCGTAACCTATAGTAACTATTTTGGGACCGAAAAGAGGGAAACAGACCCCCTCGCGCGCGCACGATGCCGTTTAAATTGCGGTGTCGTGGATAAGGATAATTGAGCTCGTTTAATGTTTGGCTTATGTGACTAGACCGACCTCCTCACTCCCGCCCTCTGACAGAAGGGGTCGATTTGAGCTACAAAACAGCAAAAAGCCGTATTCTTGATTTATTTATTATTAGAGCTCTCTAAAATCTAAAAAAAAATAAAAAGTGTTATTTTATTTCTACCAATCTAAGCTCTCAACTCACGGATCCGAACCCGGGTTCGAACACGACTTTAGAGAACTCTAATAATAAATAAATCAAGAATACGGATTTTTGCTGATTTGTAGCGCAAATCGACCCGTTCCGCCAGAGGGGGGGGGGGTGAGGAGGCCGGCCTCCTTCGTAGTCAGTCGAACTGTTGAGGCTGGACAAGCGCCGCCAACCAATGTTAGGTATCTCCGAAAAAAAAAGAAGAAAAAAAGCACTCGGGGCGCCTGCGCATTTGATGCTTGACTCGGAGACGGGTGCGTCGCGTCGTATGTTATAGGAAAGGTACCACCTCCACGGATGGGGGCTGTCCCTAACCACATGATAACCCCGCCAACATTGGGACAGTGCTTTGGGCTGAGGTATCTTCCTCCCACTCTTCCCCCTGCCCCGTACGCAAAACCTCCTCCTCTTGCTTTTTAGTCCCCTTTTCTTATAAAAAGAGTTTAAAGATCAGCCCCCGGGGTTCAATTGGCTTCGCTTGGGATCAAAATAAGCACTGAGCCACGACAAGGACCAAGTTCTGGAGGAGTTGGTCCTTGTCGTGGCTCAGTGCCTATTTGGAACCCAAGGAACTGAATTGTCACTTGATATAAATATTCTGTATTTTATTGAGAAATAGGATGAAGTTTTCAGCTAGAGTTTTCGCAAACCATTGCACCATTTTTTTACACCACGTTCCGGAAGGTACCTCTGTGTCACACAATACCGCCGTAGAGTGAAATTCTCAGTATCGCGTTGCGTGCATTTTTGAGTGGCCCATATATTCGTTTGCCCCTCTATACTATAAAAAATTGCCATTGTAAAAATCAGAATTATATTCTCAAATAAAACTGCAATGCTACGCCGCCATTTTGCTTGGTAAAAATTATTCGTATCACGGCCACGGTAGATTATCGCAAAAGTCTTATCCGCTTGAAATACATGATCAGTATTACTAGGGTTATAATTAATATTTCATCGGAATTAAAATTTACTTCTATATACATATATAAAAGCGTAATATAATCACTGCCTAATTACAAAATCTCAATGGCATGTAGCTTCTTTTTAGGATGCAGGTTAGCTTTGATCACATTTTTAAAACTCCGCTCTAAGGGTGCGTATTTGGGGGTGGAGTACGCGATTGAAACCGTGGAGGGCTGCTACCATCTTATATTGTCCTAAACTGGCTGTGTCGCGGTTTTACCCTTGTATAACCCCAGATGAATCATGTTTTACGCGACGAAAAATTAAACTAAATCCATAAAGAAGTTCTTTCTATTTTTTTTGATAGAAAGGTGACATAATGACATGTGTTCTTAGCTATGTTTCATGAAAATCTGTGCAGCCATTTGAAAGTATTCGAGTCGGGGGTCACTTTAATTTTTAATTTACTTTCGTTGAAACATCAATATCTTTAGAACTTATATGATCACATACATAAAGAACTCTTTTCATTTCGAGTATTACTTATATTTTCCATGTGGATGGAACCACGGGCATTTTCATAGAGTAAAACAAGTTCCATATGCTGTTGTATTATATTATTCTTGTTACTCTGCATAGAAAATAAACTTTGATATAATAAACAAAGTAGTTTTATTGTAATGAGGCCATGCGATTAAATAGTTCCTAGTAATTTTTGTTCCAGATTTGTTATGATACGTTATTAGATGCTAGCGTCGTCTCGGATTAATCACAAAGTCCCAGGAGCTATCACACCTACAAACTTGAAATTTTGCAGTCAGGATGCAGACATTCGCTAAGAACGTAATTTACGCCCCTCCGACACTAAAGGTGCGTATTTAGTGGTGGTATACGCGAGTGAAATCGCGTGGCGCTTATGGTATGATGTAAAATGATCCAATAGCTCCAAGGAACTAAATGTAAAAAAAAAAATCTAACAAACTAAAAAATTTATAATAATCATCAATCGTAGAAAAGTCAATTGTTATTGCAATATGTTGTTAATTGATATTTAGACTTACTGATTCCGATGAACAGTCATAAACTTACCACAAGTAGATTTTTTTTAATAAAAAAAATAATATTGCGCCTGAATCTTGGATATTTGAAGGCTTTATTATGTGTGTAAGCTAGAAACGTCATTAGAGATGTCTTATACGATGTCAAACTTATTGCAGTATTAGAATCTTCATCCTGTATAGTCAGATTCTAGCTAAGTATCGATATCATATAGATATAGATATTGGGCGATCTAAGTGCAAATTATTAGTGTTTTGCTTCGTTTATCATGTGGAGCAGTCAGTTCCAAGTCACGAGTTGGAACTGACTGCAAGTCATTTATGAAACACTAACGGGGGTCAATAAACTGTTAAAATACAATTATAAAAAAAAACATTTGTGACATATTTTTCATGTCTTAACAATTATTGAGGTTTTTATCACTATAAGTTATGTCACCCCCATCGTACCTTATAAAAATGTTCTATATATATATGTGTAAACGAAGTGTAGATACTTCCTTCAATTTACGTTTGTTTTTAATAAGTTACATGTAAACTTATTTAAGTCAGTTCCCTAAGAGACCAACCCCTCCTCAACAACAGGGTTGCCCGCACCAGAGTCCAACCCCTCCAACATTGGAATAGTGCAAAGGTTGCATGCTCGCCCCTTGCCCCGTGCTCAAGTGCGCCTCCTCCTGTTACTCTTTTGTCCCCTCTTCATATGAGAGGGATGCAAGGAGCGCTTCTTCCACCTGCACTTTGGCCCCCTCCTCTTTTAAGAGGTTTGCGAAGAGCATCCCCGTTGGTTCAATAGGCTTCGTCTGGGTTCACCCCAGGCTTCTAAGCCCCACCGCCACGATAAGGCTTGAACCATGTCGTGGCTGTTATTTTATTTTTATATTTGCTTAGTAACAACCAGCACCAAAAATTGCTGCACAGAACTAAATTTTTCACCTGCTTCAAAAAGGAAGAGATCAATCATTAATCAGCCTGCATCTTTTAATTTGATGCTAACTGGATATATCAATCGCATATATCCATGGAACACAATTGTGGTTCCTGTAGATCTAATTTGAAACTGATTAACTGTAAGAACTTTTTAGATAATTCACTTTCAACGCTACGAAGAAGTTCAATTATAGATCCTGGGGTACAATTTCCGTGAAATGGATGAGGCCAAAAAAAAATGTAAGTTTACGATTTCTACTTATACTTTGCAGTCGGGAGGTTAGCGGAGCTTCCGAGAGCACGAGAGCCAAAGTTCGGGTGTCCTCCTAGTGGAACTTTATCTCTCGTGCTACATTAGATTGTGTAATGTCAATAATACCAATGAAAAATCATAATATTATGATAAAAACTGTAAAGAATTAAAACTTCATATAAATGGAGTCACAACAGTAGTAATACGTTTCTAAACAACGGCATCTGTGTAACCCTTTACATATACTTTACATTTAGAACAAAAATGCTCCTCCATTTTTCGTACAAAAACAAAAGCAGTCATCCCAAAGCTGGTTCGTCCTAAAGCTCAAAACTAGCCATATGTTAGCACCACAGAGTCCCTTGATCGACCTCCAAGTGATCGCCAATTCGATCGAACTCTAGCTCAGATCTACTACCGACTGTCATAGGAGGAATATACTTCATAAAATTTCAAAGATAAAAGGGAACTTATACCACAAAATTGATATTTCCTCAGTAGTTGAAAAGTGTCAACAGTCGACATCTTGGCTACAAACACATATAGTATAGTCATATTACTTAATATACTCCTAATATTGAAAACTGAAATATAAGGAAATCTAGAATCTCTGTAAAAAAATTACATCTAAATAATATATAGATAAGTTCAAGGGATTGTTGATTATTATTATAAAACATAAATGAATTGATGGTTTATAGTTTATAAGTTATATTTTCGTAAATTCACTCTAAGTAAACATGTTTCAATAATAATAATAAATTTATCTATTTTATAGACAATGAATTCTAAATGTATAATAGATGTGTGTTGCCCCAAAATGTTAACCCCTAACCTTAATGTCAAAGTTTAGATATCAATTCTGAATCATCATCTATATTCCTGCGAACTTCCAAATAAAAAAGAGAACGTATTTAATAATACAATTAAGATAGTGACTATTGATTTTACCTGTCAATATTAATTGATGATTGATGATTCAATGTGAATTGATGATGAAATTGATGACTGTTTTGTCCACATAACGCGCCATAATGTGTTACTTGAAACTAGTTAAGTATAAGCACTTCATGTGGTCAAAGACATTTATGTATTTTTTAATGTGTATGTAGTACCTAAGATAATTGCACTCTTCAGGGTTTTAAGAAGTCAGGCAGTAGAGTTTCATCAACAGCAGTCTCAGGATACTGTGATGTTTGTGATGAAGACCGGTGTCAGTGAAATGTGATGAATATGTGGTGAAGTGATACTTAACATGATTCTGGATTGTTGCGATGGTATGTTTATATTTTTAATTTTTTGTTTTACATCAGGATTTTTCTCGTCTGTACACTTGCTTCCTATTATTTTCTTCTTTTAGTGAAGTTTTATTAGTTCCAAAAAAATCCAAAGTTTTCCGCGGCCATTATATCGAACATTGACTAGAAATACAAGAAGATAAATCTATTTATACATTGGAATCAACCTTTAGTTACTACGGCCTTAATCTTCTGATTTCTCATTAAATATTTCTTTTAGTAAGAGATAGTACAATACTTCATTGCAGCCGATTTGGGATTACACGGGAGATATTTCTCACTGACATGACACTGTCGCGTAGTGACCGGTATGCTGTCGTGCTTTGCCCGGTTTGTGAGTTTTCGGTGACCCATTGAAGGGAAGGAGGAACGAAGGACGGCAATAAAAGGCTGTCTTGCGAGGTGGACAACACATCTGAGTAGTAGTGGCCATAGTGATCAAAGGGCTCCGTTTGTTTCTTAGGCTTAAGCCATAAAAGAAATTTGCAACAAAGTCAGACTCAAATCCTGCAGAATTTCATCAATATTTTAATTAGGGTTTTAGCTGCAACGTGATTTAGGCTCTCTGTGGCGTAATATTCCAATACGCTTGCCTGTCTTGGACAAGGCTTGTGATTGAAATGTGACGAGCAATTTCAATAGGTGCTTCAAAATTATAATAACATGCTTAATAACCTGAGTGGTAGATGAGGCATTGGGTCCTTGTGTACACTGCGTCGATTGGATTGCTACAATAATGAAGCATCTGCTGCGTTTTATAATATTACTAGCAACGCCACGCAGTTGCACCCGCCTACACAAATTTCAAAGGCGTACTACTTTCATATAAAAGTATTTTATCCTTGGAAATGGAGGTACCATTGGGGTGGAATTTGTCACTCCGGTAACGGAAGATTTTGTATATATATATATATTATTACAAAGAAAAAATTATATCTTTTTAATTGTAAATAACATTTATTACTTTTACAATGTATTAGTTTAATACACAAATATAAAACTTTAAAATGTATAAAAGAAACTTATTGAAGTGGTCTCCATCGGCAGCAATGCAGCCCTTTAAACGTTGTGACCAATAATCCATAGAATCACGCACTCTTGCCATGGGGAAATTCTTCACTGCCAATCGTATGGATTGTTTTAGGGACACCAAGTTACCATGGCCTTTAGAACAAACTTTACTCTCTAAAATTGACCATAAATTATAGTCCAGCGGATTAAGTTTGGGACTAGATGACGGCCGCTCTTTAGTGTTGGTGAAGTCCGAGACGTTCGCTTCCAACTAGTACTGCGTGGACGAGCTTCATGAACCGGCGCCGAGTCTGCCTAGAAGGACTATACTTGATTATAGAACATGCTGTCAATAAGGGGCTTAACTACCTCCTTAAGAATGGTATCTTGGTACACTTCTGCCGGTGTAACACCCCACCAAACCATTACTGAAGTCGGAAAATGCCCACGTTGGACTCTATCGACTAATTGGGAAGCTCCCTAAAGCTTTGAGCATTCAGTATTTGTTTCGCTTTTACCAGCCTGTACATCTTGAATTTGTCCATGACCAGCGCGTCTCTATAAGCTGCAAGTCCTAAATCATCTCTTAAAATACGCGACATTGTTATAGGTTCTATCTTCATTTCCCAAAAGTAAAATCTTTTGCTTTTGGGTCCGGTTTTCCTCGAATTATTTCCCTTAGTGCTTTGACCACCTTTTCTGCACGAACACGACGTGGACTGCCAGATCTTAATCTGTCACAAACAGAAGAAGCCTCATTGTACCTATCTAGTAGTATGAAGAGTTTTAAAAATCATATTTGGCTCCATACTTTCTTAGAGTAATGCAATCACAACGATTCTGTTCTGTTTTCACGCACTCCATTTTAATTTGGCAAAATATTATAAATATAGGCGCCAAAATGAGAAAACAATGAACAATTGTATAAAAATTACAGATTCGAAATTCAAATGTAACATTATTTTGTTTTTCATTGTAATAGTATTTATGGCCAGACTAAGTATATTAAATGGTCATAATAACGCCTTAATTATTCGTGGGTTGCATATGTTATAGTCATTTCAATTTCGACGTTTCTATTTCTATATTTCAGAAGCTAAAAATTCTACCATTATGGACCACATAGTAATAACATAGGAATTGGATATTTATATATATTATTACAATATGGAAAAAGTGTGTGTGTTACTTATATAAAAGCGTTAAAGTTATACTTTATTAGCGTAACAAGATGAAACTATAGTGTTGAGATAACTTCTGGGCATAGGTTTTTCATGACGGTGTGCGCGCTCGTCGTACAAAATTACTCTCATCGTTTTTCCATAACGCGCCTAAAGAGATATCTAACTAAAAGTATATAACTCATAAAATTATACTGTCAATCTTTATACTCGTCAAAGAGGAAATTGAAGAAATAGATACTCAATAATGTAGTAAACAGCCAAGATCTTGGGTCGGACTTTTAGGATTTTTCAAATTCCAATAACTTCACGGAGTTAGGAAGTTGGCGGTGTTACATCCACCGCACCTCGGAGAGCACGTTAGGCCTTCGGTCCTGCGCCTGATTTCTCTCCAGTCGTATCGGTTATCCGTCCCATCGGTATAGGAGAATGAGGGAATGGGGCGTGCTCTTGTGTATGCACAAATACTTGTGCACTTTAATATGTCCCACTCTCATGGCTCTTTTCAATAGAGATGGCCGCTGTAACCGATATTTCGCTAGGATGATGATATATTACACAGCCAAGATTTTACGACGTTATGAAACTTTATATGGAGCTTTTATAGATAGATTTACAAATTACTTTAGCTTTATCAAAAACCGCCCAATTGCGGAATTGGAGTGGAACACCCATGTCCCAACGTTAGATGTTAGCATTGAGATTCCACATAAAGTTTGCAAATGAGCGACTGTATCTCAGAATCTGACTTGGAAGTATTTTTTTTTTCAGGGCTTTAAGATGCAGACCTTGTAGTGTCCGACGTAAACTTCAGCCTGATCATTCTAGGCGTTTAAAAAAAGGACTTGGCCGATATGCAGACGGACATATAAACGGACAACGATGTCATCCTGTCAGGGTTTGTCTTTTCCTTTTTAGGCACGGAATGCTCAAAAAGGCAAACGAACAGTTGATTAAAGCAAGCTGACCCATAGGCCCAAACCCAAGGGTAGGTATAATATAATCTGTACTTTAGCCAATCTCTCGTAATGTATAGATAAGGGCTCATAAAACTACCCGCAAACTTACAAACCCTGAGAGAAATCTTTACTCGAAGAGGAAGAAGGAGGATAATGTTTCTCGTGTACGCACGTCTTTATACATAAACGTATACGTGAAGCTTTCTACGTTCACCGCTATTGCGTAAATTACCACGATATCGTGAGTTCGTTTTAATGATTAGACACCCACTAAATAAGGAATTTTGGAATTGTTTCCCCCTAAGGCAGTGAAACAGGGCCTGAAAGGCTGCATGGAAGTAATTTTTTAAGATAGAACCGTGAAGCTTAATTTTTTGGCTACTTATAAAAATTGAGTACATACGTACTTAAGCGTTCCTGGATATTCTACTTTATAGCAAGAAATACTTTTGACATTTCATATAAACGGTTAGTTTGGAAATCCCTCATCTTTTAAGTTACATGAATCGTTCACTTTCAGTATTAACAACTGCAGGCACAGGCAAATAAATGAATGTATACCCATACCATCATTTACGGAAATTCTACTGCTAAGGCTGGAGACCAGAGATATGCGGGTAAAATCGCGCTGCGCTTTTTATTTTAGCAAAACAAGTATGATCGTAACGTATACCACATGGTTCTCTCTGTATGAAGAAGTCTTGTTGTTAATTGAGGTTGACGTTGATAATGAAAGTTCCGTGTTTAACGCGAAAGCCGATAACAGATGTGGTTTCAGTTGAGTGTCTATAGAAGTGTACATTTCCCTTTATTCGGTTGGTAATACGTGGGGCGTGAAATGTTATTAAAGTGTCGTTATCGCGTAACGTGGGGGGGCAGGTACTGTTACTGAATACTTGTAGAAAACGTTAATCGACTTCAAAAAAGTACGTCATATCGATTCCTATAATCGACTTCAAAAAAGTACGTCATATTGATTCCTATAATCCACTTCAAATAAAAGGATTTAGTTTACGATTGATGCAATAATTTCTGTGAAACACAATTATCTACATTGGATTGCGAATCAATTTATGCCAAAGTGACGTAGGAAGTTAGGCTGATACACCCAGCACTGGAGTTAAATAATGGATATGGTTTACTCGTGGATGTGATAGAGTAAAACTGATTCTTAGTCGTATTATAGTAAACTTACCTTAGTAGCCTGGTGTAAATCCAGACACATTGCGAGAAGCCAAATCAAAATAAGGGGGATTCCCATATAAAATAAGGGGGATTCCTATATAAAAATGATACTAAAGAGCAGGAGGACGAGGGGTTTTTGCGCAAAGGGCAATGTGCGACGAAGGGAATATCTTCCCATTGTGCGGTTCAGTCCCTGTATAGCTGGCGCCTATCGTTTAAGAGACTGGCCTGATGAAATATGTTTCTGGGACACGTATTAAAGGCGGCACTGATGGCAATCACTGTTTTAGTGGGCATTAGGCACCATAATGTGCCGAGAGTCCCACACACCACTGGACTTCACTACACCACCCAGAAATATCGTCACCCAGAGCTAGTGTTTACTCCGTGTCCACAAAAAAGGGGAAATTGAAAATTTATTAAGGAGTGGTAATGATTTCGTAACAAAGACAGATCCCTAGCCGGAAACGGGTCACAGGGAGACATGTAGCTGGTAGGACCGGGTAACATAACCTGGCGTCTGAAGTCTTTGAAAGAAGTTTTAGTGTGTAGTGAAGTACACGTCCTGAGTTCAACAGTCCTCCCGTCACTCACAGGGCCGTTCGTATGATGTGTAAACTCATTTTCCGTTAGCAAAAAAAAATATATGATTCTACGGGTGCCTTTATCTTAACAAAACCGATATCCTGCTTCTCGCATCCATCCCGGACCGGCTACTGCACGGAGATCGTTTTATCACCTTTTTTTTTTTTGGTGACGAAGGGGAATTCATTTACCCATGATACCTGGGAGCCCGGGTAGACCCCCAGACCTATGTTGGACTCGGCCATTGGGAAGCAATACCAACTAAACCCCTACGGGAGCCATCAGCCGCTATAAGTGGAGGGTCTCGGATCTGCAGGCAACAGGACCCCTCCAGCGACAGGCTGGCCGCGACGAAAAGGCCAGAATTCACATCCTCGGAGACTGTCCGGCTACTCTAAGACAGTCCCCACGAAGCCGTGTCTTTGGAAGTGGACCGGGTTCCCATCCCGGCCCGACACGGAACACAGAGGCACTACCCCATCGTCTTCCCACCTACTGTACAATCGACCAACACTTTTTTTTCCTAAACGCGGTCTCAACAACAATAAAATATAAATAAAATAAAACAATAAAGTTTCCTATATTTGTATAAATGTCAAATACGTTTCTGTTGTGTAGTGCCTGTAACACAAGTCCCTACTGTACTTGCCTCAGGGCTGGACAACCGTGGTGCGATAAGTCCACTGATATTATTAAGTATTTATATTTGTTATTATAATTTTTGTTGGTGTTGCCTTAAGCGTTATATTTGTTGCTTTCATGTAGGAAAATTAATATATAGTTTCAAAGTGATATTCAATGTAGTAATTATATGCAAAGTAGGTTCCTAGGATAGTCTCTGGGTATTGCCTCGCACCACGCTATTACATATAAATATTATTATTAGTATAAATAAAATTGTGAAAGGTCGGAGCATTTAGTAAGAGGTATCATGCTGCATTGCAGCCGAGTTGGACCGGCACAGTGGAGTAGCTCAGATGATAATGCCTTAAAGTTATAAATATGCTGCCGCGTTAAGTTGTAAGTTGGGGAAAGAAGAAGTGTTTATTCTTGGGTTGACACGAATGTTACACATTATAATAAACGGGCTATATCGTGGTTTATTATAATGTTACACTTTATAATAAACGGGCTATATCAAGGTTTATTAAGTATTTTACAAATTTCCTGATGTTATAAGTCATTACAAGTACCCGAAAATTTTATATAGTTAATTAGCAGTTCCGATTTACGCAAAAAGCGCTTATTGTAATCATGCAGCTGTGAGGTGTGAAGTTTGGATTTCGATTTGATTATGTTTATAACTGTGTCCATTTGTTTGTGCGGACATTACATAATGTTTATGCGGATATTTGTATCCAATTTCTCGTTTGCCAAATACTATAAAGAACATACAAACTGTTGCATTTATGATACGAGGGCTGATTGTTAACTGACTGAAACGACGAACTTAAAAAAAGGAAAGGTAAACAAAATTTAAGACATCATATTCTATCATCTTTTCGAAAATAGAACGCCTAATTTGAATTCATTCCAACTGATATAATTTGTGTGAGGGGACCTAGAACTTTCTCTGCCGTAAATTTTTTCAACAAGGGAAAGAAAAGAAATTCGTGCGTTGATAAAATTTTACGTTTAAAAAGGGAAACCACAACCAAGTTTAAAATCTAGATAGACAGTGTTTTAGGTAATGCTGCTCCTGCATTGATTATAATTCACACCTGGGTAAATGATATTAAAAGTGGCAGCGAGCAGGGAAGACGCCAACATGTCTGGCCGTCCAAATGAAGTCGCGAATCCGGACATGCTCAAACAGATTTTAAAAACCGTTTTGAATGATCGGCGCTTACATTTGCGGCAGGTAGCAGAGATGGTAAATCTTTCCTCTGAATGCGTTTTTAACATTTGTGAATGAAAAAGCTTTGCGCGCGATGGGTGCCGCGTTTGTTGCTCACTATTAACCAAAAGCGATATCAAGTGGACGATCGTCGGAGTGTTTGGCGCTGTTTAAGCGTAATACTAACGAATTTTTGTGAAAATTTGGTGTCGTTATGTGACAGTAGATAAAGCATGGATACGTCATTATACTCCTGTCACAAAAGAAAAATCTAAGCAGTGGAAGAGAGCGGAAAACCTGCGCCGAAGAAAGCAAAAATGGTTTTGTCTGCCGGCAAAATAATGGCGACTCTTTTTATGGCTGTTGGAGGGATTATTTTAGCGGATCATTTGCAAAGAGGAAAAACAATAAATGGAAAGTATTTTGCAAGCTAGTTGCAAAAATTAAACAAAGAAATCTGAAAGAAATGGCCTCATATACCCAAAGAGAAAGTTTTATCCTACCACGACAAAGTACCTCCATGAATTGCGGTTAGAATTGTTACCGCATCCCCCCTATTCCCAAGAAAGGGCCCCGTTTGACTTTCACTCATTCTCCGATCTCAAGAAATAGTTAGGTGAGCGAAGATTTTCATCAAATGATAAAGGTTTAGTCGTCGTAGACGAGTATTTTGAGGGGTTATAGAAAACACTTTTATCAAACTGGTGTAACGGCATTGGAGATGCGCTGGACTGAATGCATCGGGGTAGGAGGAAACAGGAAACTTCGTTGGAAAATAAAATTGTTTCAAATAGATTGTATAAAATTTTCTTTGTCATTTCGGATAATTATCAATTACCCATCGCATTAATGCCTTAGTTAGATAACGTGAAGTATTTGTCATCTGAAACAGATAATATATTTTCAAAGTATATTTCACTTAGAGTTATATTTCATCCGAGTACAGGTTAATAATACCTGTAAAAGTAGGGTAATCTAATGATTACCTTACTACTTGTTGGGAAATACTGCATCAATTTCGATGTAAATTGTGTGTATAACGATACAGCGCTTGATTGTAGACTTAATTTAGGGTAGTCGGATAAATACGGATATAGTCAGATGTTGCGATGTCATGCGAGTGGCGGATATTAAGATATATCCACAACTCGCATGACATCTAGCTAGTCCGGATTCACATGGATTATTTAAAATTTATATTATATGCGAAACAATGGCAGCAAACGAGCACACGTAGCCTTTTGATGGTCACACAAAACACTGAGAAATACCACCCCGGTCACACCGACTCCAATTTTACTGCAATAAAATTTCCTCTGCATTTATTTTTATATCAATCCATATAATTGTAGGCTTAGTTTGAACGTATTGAATTTTTAGTTTTATGTAAAGGTTTCTTATTTGCATTTAGTGTGAAAGGTTATTTTTTTATTTAATCTCAATGAGTCCAGTTTGGGTGGGAGTTAAAATGAAGATTATATATAGGTCGACAGGCTGGCGCAGTGCTATCGTAGATCAATTGTGTGGAACGCCAGGGAACACTGGTTTGAATGGCGCCGGTCATTTTTTTTTAAGTATAGGGGGACAAAAGGGCACTCGGAGCCTTTCAATGACTACCGACCCTCACAACACCAGCATATTTACGTCCATGCGTTGCACTCCTCTTCACCCCCCCCCCTCCCTCCAATGGCCACCGGCTACTCACAAACCGCACGAAACGCGACTCTGAAGATGTCACTTTACTAGGATGTAGTGTCATGCACCATGCATGGTACTACCTCATACAAAAATTTATTATTGTGTACATTTCTTCAATATATATTATATTAATTATATTTCTGTTGTCTTAATAATCTCTGTCTGTTAATTAGCATAATATAGTGATAAGTTCACAGATATTGTTATGTTCATGAGGCCCAAAAGATATCAAAATGATTGTATTTGAAATTTTTGTTCGTTTGTGTGCGCATCCGTTTGTCATGATATGTGGCACTGCGCTCTCTCTGCCTACCCTATTGGGGAACTAGCGTGATGATGTGTATGTGTATGTAAGTATGTATGTATACCGAAACTACCTAATATAGTATAAATATAGTTTCTACATTTGTACAAACGTTTCACTTATATAATTCTAAATTCTAAACAAAGATTACAAATATGAAAATTATAACTCGGAGTGATTTCAAATTTTTTGTTTCTCAAGTTGAAAAGCTCTAGTTGTTTTTAAAGCCTGACCTTTTCTCTACCTCTATCGATACTACCAACTGCCCGCAGACTTAATGGGCTGATGGTAATGTTAATTAGATTGGCTGGACCTATACAAACTTAAACGCATAACAGACTGAGTAATAAAAGATGGTGAACTAAAACAGCGTGCGATCCCGTTAGCCGCCTGTTTACTTTGACTCGGCAAATATTGATGCCCCAAATTTTGCTCTTTGCTATTTGATATTAATTTGCAATTTAATTTTGCGAAGATTAAATTAGCTGCTGTAGAATCTAAGAACACTTATATAACGATTAGCTCTATTGATGAAATACCTTTTTTTTTGTTGACGCGGGGAAACGTATTAACGCGCCTTCACCGGCTGGGGTCCAGAGGTGTGTGAGGCTCGCGGCACATGATCGTGCCGAATACCCACAGAAACCATTGCGATTGCCATCAGTGCTGCCCTTAGTGAGGTGTTCCGGAAAAACAAATCATCGGCCCCCTTACGGACCGACGCCACCTCCATGGATTGGGTTGTCCCGCACCACAGGACAACCCCACCACATTTGGAACAGTTCAATAGGGTGAGGCTCTCATCCTTGCCCCTTACCCCGTGCGCAAAATCACCGCCTCTTTTTGATCTTTTGTCCTCTCCTCATATAAAAAGGGGTATAAAGAGCACCCGCCTCCTAGGTTCAATTGGCTACGCCCAAGGTGTCCGGGCTTACCCCAGGCGACTAAGCCCCACCGCCACGACAAGGTTTGAACCACGGTGGAGATTGATGAAGTATCTCAGTCAATAAACACTAAGACGGCCAAACTCATGATCAGACATTAAGTTTACGCGAATGTTAGTTATTACAATAAAACTATTTTTACGTCCGTCCGTCCACCCGCCCACCCGTAAGCATGGTTGCTGTAAAGCTTCTGAAACGTCGGGCTACATAAATAATTTAATAAACCGCGAATAAAATCCGTAAAAGTAGTTTTATTGTCATGATCAGATATTAATCGAAAGTTTAATTAAAATTATGTATGTATAACATGGGCCATATAATGTACAAACATTCTGTTTGTCAAGAATATTTGTACTCATTTAATTCCGTTAGTTCTTACGCTTGAATTTATGATTAAAGTAATAATAATAATGAATATAATATGTCGTGATCGTATTGTATCATCATCATCATTATCATTATCAGCCCTTATCGGTCCACTGCTGCACATATGCCTCTTTCAATAAACGCCAAGACGGTCGATCTCCTGCTACTCACATCCATTCCGGACCGGCTACTGTATAAATCGCCTTAATGCCTTATGTTCACGTTGGTAGACGTAAAAAGGCCCCGACTTCTCGTTTGCCCCCTATTCTATAATTTTTTTTATTGTATATATAAATCGGAAACATAAAATTTTATAGTCTATAAGTGTCTTGGTTAATTTTAATTTATAAATAGTATCTTTATTAAAATTGACGTGTTTGAGCTGTGTGCCTGAAAAGTTAAGATTTAGAGGTGGCATTTTGCTTTGGGGTGCCGTGGGACCAGTTCAACTGGGTGATCTAAAACAATTTATACGATTAGTATCTTCATCTCTATGAATAGCTGCTTATTAAGGTCACTATTGAATATGTCTAACTTGGTCACGGTTACTACACAAAACATTCCTTCACGTAGTAAGTACTTCACAATGGTGTATTATATAAATTTACTACTAGACTTTATATTTTTGGATTTATTATATTCTATAATTTTGTCTTGTGTGAAATCCGATGGTTGAGCGACTCTCGCGGCTATACCGAACACCCGGTTAACACCGTGTTGGTGCCATCCGTCGTCTCTACTTGCGTGATTGAATTCGCTCACGCGGAGACCGTATTTCTCAAATAAGTGGGCCAGTGCAATAATCCAGACCCCTCCGACGTCGGGCCGCGCAATGGAGCCAGGTTCCCTTGAGCCCTGGTCCTAGCTAGAGAGGCAGCATAAGTTGCGCGTAGTGTTTTAACCACACTCCTCTCCTCTCCGCCGACGGCGGGTCGGGTCATCCATACGGTGTGATATAAGCATCATTATCATTATCAGCCCCTATCGGTCCCCTGCTGGACATCAGCATTTCAATAAACGCCAACAGGACCTATCTCCTGCTACCATCCATACCGGGCCAGCTACGGCACGGATATCGTCTTTCCGCCTGGTGAACGGTCGACCAATACTTCGTTTCCCTAAACGCGGCCTGGTATTAAAAAGTATAAAGAGATTTAATTATGTACAATATATGTAACTTACACTATATATAACGATTCCCGAATTTCACATATGTGAACATACAGTTTACGTTTAATTTCAAAGAAAATCATATGGCAAGCGCAAAAAGTAGCTTTTTCCGTCTATAAATAGTTAATGAACACCTTAGAAACATTCGGGTAAATACACGGGTTCATTGGCAGATCCTCGCTGCATATGCGGTCGCTTTTTCGTTTCTACAAAGTATTTTAGTTTTTTAATGAGTACGCTTTTAAACGACATTCAATCCATGCTCATATTTCTTCTATATTTAATTTTTATGTGTTATTTTGGGTTTCTTGTGTATTTTAAAACACAAGAATACTCACAATTTTATGAACTTAAAATGTTTTTGATGGTAACCGATATGCCGGGTAAGTTATAACGAATCGGTGGTGTTGTAGAATGTAGAAGGTTTTTTTAGTATGCAGGTAAAACGATGAGAAAGGCAATACGTCT
>JAFELO010001182.1:1072861-1105751 GCA_017140195.1 Eumaeus atala | reverse complement strand
TAACTTTATATAGCCTAGTGTAGAAAGTGACTATAACTTTATATAGCCTAGTGCAGAAAGTGACTATAACTTTATATAGCCTAGTGTAGAAAGTGACTATAACTTTATATAGCCTAGTGTAGAAAGTGACTATAACTTTATATAGCCTAGTGTAGAAAGTGACTATAACTTTAAAGGATTTTATGATCGGTAACGTGTCTGCAAGACACCTAGTTTTGCGGATGTCTATGGGTGGTAGTGGTCACTAACGACCTCATTTACTCCCTATATAAGAAACAGTAAATGAATAATTTATATTCTGGGGTTGTTTTAAACTCCAAGCTACTACGGTGTCGGGTTTCGTGGAGCCGCGGCCGCACTCCACGCGCTCGCGACAAAGAGGAGCACAATGGCGAGCGGTGATCTCATTGATCTCATTGATCTCGGCGCATCTCTCAGCAGTCAATGGGACAGGGGCCAATGAAGACGCCAAGTACTGCACGAGCGGGGTACAGACAAGTGACAGTAGGGCCAATCGTGCTCTCAAGAATATCAATCAGTGCTTGGCTGCTTCCTTTTTCGCTTCCAATGGATGTATTTCGGCGGTGGACCCACGGCCAGCGTTAACCAAGTCAGATACTGGTGATAGTATCACAGAGAAATATAGGGTAGGACTGAAAGACACAAACGTCGCAGATATTCCCGAAGAACTATATTGGACCTTATCGCACTGCTTGAAACTTTCAAGGGTTGACACATTCGAAAACTATGATCTTGCAAAATTTTAGCGGTCATGCGCATAAGGCAAATTTTAATTCTTTCGGGAATGATGGTAGCGTTGACGTTTATTCAAATGGCGGCGTGGCGTTGACTTTGTCTAGGCACCGACTCCAAGCCTTTGTCAGGTTCACATTATTTTACTTTTTGATATAATCCCGGCTTCATCCGTAAATAACACGGCCCTGACCTTAACAAATTATATATTTATAACCTCCTCGAGTATCGTACCCTCTATTGGTGAAAACCGTATTAAAATTCGCTCTGTAGATTGTGAGAAAATCGATCACATACAGACAGACAGCTTTTGGGGACGTTGCTTTATTGTATAAATAAGTCCAGTCAATTCAAGACGAACCCATTTTGGATTCAACTAAATGTGCATCTGAAGTGTTAACAAATTCCGTCTATATCTAATTTTTCTGTTATAAATCGCACCTAAGTTTGCTCAACTACGCAATACACGTCGGTTTCACCAGCATTCTAAGTTTTAATCCATGTTTGTCGAGAAGAATTTTCCTCTTCCAATTCCCTTGGTGTTGTTACGAATTTTTTTTGTTGTTCAAGAATTCAAACCGAGATTCGAGCTTTTTGATACTACCGACGTCTATAAACATCCGCATAATTGTAATGCAGACAGATCATGGCGGCACAATTCTCCAACGCAGAAAAAACAATACTCCGTACGAAATTTTATTAATTTTAAATTTCAATTATAAGCGTATGAGGGATCGTGAAGGTTTCAATTACAGGAAAAGCATGTTATACTTAACGATTAGGCAACAAATCCGTACCAAAAGTATAAGTGCATAATATGGTGCCGAGTGTTACTGCGGCTCAAGTGTTACACTAATAATATGGAAAATAACACTGCACGACGTTTAGCGCATGTAATTTGCCGGGGGCTCGTAATGACGTGACGAGGCTATCAAACGGCACTCGTCACGTCGGCTTACGTCACGCCGTCACGCCGTCACATTTGCATTCCTGTCACGTCGTCCCTGTTATCGCACGCACCGAAAACACACGAAGTGGTCTCCATCTCCCCTCTACACCCACACTTATTTACCTACGCCTTCATGCGTAGTGTTATAAATATTGAGTTGACGTTTTGTGTGTGCAAGGAACTTTATTCAGGCCAATCTTCGACACGACGAGCCCGGTCTCAATGATATTTCGTACAGATATGTTACTTTTATTAGCCTAAAATATAGGCTATATAAATATTTCAGTCATTGAAAACGTGTTATCTGTGTATATGTATAATTTATAAGTTATACGTTAGTTTTTAAATGCTATATGTTTCTCGAATTGTAAACTAAATATTGAACTTTATGATAAACACAGAAACGTGTGACCGTAAGGTTAACTAGCTGTAAAGCTAGTTAACAGAATAGGTAGAGATTAGAATGTAAAGTTACAGATTCGCTAGTGTCCAACCTTAAAACATGCGCGCATAGTAAGCAGCGTAAGCCTTGCATACTCGTCAATCTTCTTTAGACTTAGGGCATTAAACGCCACTGTGAAATGACAAATTTTGATTGTCAAGAGGTAACAGTTTCGCTGAACTTTAGATACTTTTTTATAGCATAAGGAGGCAAACGAGTAATGGGAGCCTTTGATGACTACTAACGCCCATTATTTATTATTAACTGCGCAAACAGAGTACCCATAGAACCAAGAGCGAACCAGCTTAAACTATAACAACTAAAACCCCAAATGAAGTGAGCGGAATGCGAGAAGGCAATAAATTAATATCCAATCGACATTTGGGGGCGGTTAATTGAAAATGCTCCTGTCACACTAAACTTGTAATCCTGCAAGAATGTGCCATGCGCGACCACCAGACATCACAGAGCCCTGCGGAATCGTCCTCCCCAGCGAGCCTCGCGGTCGGCCAGGGCGCGCGGGAGCTCAGCTCCTGCTGGATAGCGTTGTCTAATGCTGGGAGCTATTTCAATTACCGGGCGCTTTGCCCCTGCGTTCCGCGGCTAATCCGCTAACAAAAGAGCTTTTATAATTTGGGAGTAGCAACGCCGCGGCGGGCGCGGACAGTTTGTCACAGGTTACCGCTAACATGTGATCCGCCAATTTTGTTGTGCTGCTCCACTTGGGTCACTCAGCAGACAGAGTGGTGTGACTTCTGACGCCCATAAACATGGAGGTGTCCTCCTATTGGCCACCGTCTACTCACAAATTGAAATGCAACACACACATACACAAATCACCAATCACTACGGAAAAACCGAGATACCGAATAAATTATGTTTGTCTATTAACCAAGGCAAACTATTTTCAATTCACACCTTCGTTCGTGTGGCTTCCTTCACATTAATTACATAATCATATTAATATAACGTATTTCCTATTTATGCAACATTCTTGGACACTAAAATCCGTCAAATCTCTCATTCATTCGTCATTCAGCAGAGAATGAAAACAACGATAATGAAGTAATTATGTAGCTCCCCAAAACGGCACTTCACAGACACAAATATCCTTCAAATTCATCTTAAGTTTCTACAGTATCAGCTTTCTAAGAAGCGGCCGTCTTACAATAACAAATTTAATGTAACACAAAAAGTTGTCACAACAGGCGCCTGTGAGTTTATTCCAGTCGACACCTCATCGCAGCGCCCCGCTTTCTTCATTCGATCATCTGAACCACTTCATTTTTTCTAACGACAAAAAGTTATATTTTTATAATGGCGAAACGAGCAAAGTTTTGAATGTAGTGTATTATTTTCGTGTTAAAATTTATTTGCTTAGTGATGTTTTCATTATCGATGTCCCTGAGCGAAATTATCGACTTCAAATATCTGTGAAGGTTAACAAAATGGAGGCAAAGTTATTGAAATGTATTCTTTGCATATAGACCATAGGTGTAGTTTGTCTATATGCAAAGAATAATATATAAATATATTAATAAGATGTTACTTTTCTGAAAGAGCAATATGTTTTGATGATATTTCTTAATGTTTTTGAAAATGAAGCTCTATTTTAATTTAAGTAGGAATCAGTATTCGAAGTAGTTGCATTATATATGAATACATTGTTGTAGATGCAAAATTCAGTAATACACTTTCGAGCAAAATGAATAGAGAAAGCCTTTTTTTTTCGAAGGGACCTACAACTGGTTGGCGGCGCTATTGCTCCCGCCTCTATATATACTACGGACTAGCAAAGACTTTTGTGTCTTCTGGTCTAGGAAGACGTTTTAGTGAGTGTTAACTTTAATCACCAAGCAAACAAACTGCTGATTACAATAAGTAATTTTATCTATCAATGAATTTGCCGATCGGAATTTTTTACATAATATTTCGTATGTGGCCTATGTCTAAATTATATTTCCCGTAGCTGTAATCAGCTAACCAAACCAAATCAAAAATCCATCAGGAGGCGGAGATAGTTGAAAATACGACTCAATAATCGCAGCAAATGAAGAAGATAAAACATCTGCCACTTATTTCCTGAGCGAAATCTATCAATGGAGCATCTTGTGATCGCGCCATTGTACCCGCGGCTATACAATTAGCGGCACAAAGCTACAGTCGCCGAACACGACACGCTCATTGTACAGGAAGTGGCACTTTCCCTGATCCCTCGCTGTCACAATATTGTGAATGAATTTACAATCGGCGGCAGGGCCCGATACGCCTACTTCTATACTCTATACTTAGCATTCAACCCTTTACTAACTATTCATAGTTTATTTAAATGATTTATATTTGATGTTGAGTGGTGTTGTAATGGCCCTGACTTGAGCTGGCGATATTGTGTCAGTGTGAACAAATAAGCCGGTCTGCTTATTAGCAATTTGATTTATCATGTGCCTATTTATCTCTCTAGCCGCTAATGTATTCGCTGTATAAATACATTATCGGCTAGAAAGATAAATAATAACTTTTTATTACAATGTTTTCACATGTAGATATAGATAGGAACACTATAGATGGAACAAGTAGGTACAAAACATTTCACAATATTTTCAATAAGCATTTACGTGCTTACTAAAGTTGGATGTGTATTAATTTAGTTTGTGTAAAGATGAAAACCTGTAGTATATGAGCAGCGACTTAATGTGTTCTAGTCTCAGGAGTTGTCAATAAAGGATTACATATTAAATGCCCCGAGGGACTCCAGACACACCTCCATCGATTATATCATAACTAAGGTTTACAAAAACAACCACTAAGTCTCACTTGAAAAAGAATTTTTTTATTGAAACCACTGACTTATGCTTTAAAGAAACATTAATGGTTGATGTCTTAAGTTTACGCGAATGTTACTTATTACAATAAAACTAATTTTACGGATTATATCGCGGTTAACTTAATCATTTAGCTAGCCCGACGTTTCAGAAGTATTACAGCAACCATGGTCACGGGTGGACTGAGATGACAGATGTCCTGATGTCATAATGTATTAAAAGTACCCGAAGAATTATAATTATCTAGTTGTTCTGATTAACGAAGGAACGTTCAAATCAAAAACTAAACATAATGGGTTATTTTCAACATATACACCAAGAGTCCATAAATCAGAGTTGATATCATTTGGACAAAATATTAAATATTCTGGTAGGTTAGACAAAAGTTCAGCCATCTTCTTCCACCAAATTCTTATTTTGGGTCAGGGTACTAGTAGCACCTTGAAAATAAGTTTGTAAATAGATTTTTGGTATGATAGTCTAGGATATAAATACTTAAATTATAAGGACATCCTTTGTTGTAAAATGTCAAGAATTTGTGAGCCTCTGCCTCCGTCGTCAGAGACGGGATAGGGGGGACCCCCCCCCCTTCGGCCAAGACAAGAATATTTAATTAGCTATTATAACATTTTTATTGGGATGCATATCTTCCATGTCAGGAGAGGGGGGGGGTTCCTCTTTCGGTCTCAAACCTAGCCTCGCGTCCGACGAGCACTCACTATCCGATGAAACTACACTGGGCTTAGCTGCGCTTCCACAGTAAACTGGTCAGTCAAAAGTCAGACAGTCATAGACGTGCCTAAGTATAGAGTTATAAACTATAGACACGCGGCTGTTCATTTGCCGATCACGTCTGTAGCACATTTAATATCTATTACAGAAATACCCCGGTGCCTACTCTAATCGTTGTTATTGCGTTGCTTTTGTGTTCCTTATCAAGACCACGACTCCGAACATCCAACAAGCGAATAAGGACTCTAAACATCAAGACTTAAGGATAATAATGCAATAGCAATGCGGGTAGAATGGAATGATATGCGGTTAAGCAATTTTGAAACTTGTAGCTTTAGTAATTGAGTTGTGATTGAATAGCTTTTAGAAATAAGAGCTGGTATAGTGATGGGGTCTATAACTGGGGAGGCGGTAATTACTCTATAATATTTTACTACGAGCGATCATACGCCGCTATATTTATTAGTACACAACAAGAATTTGTTCATAATAGTAAATCATTTCCCGCCTTATTGCTTTTTTTTTTTTTATTTTACATGGTGTAGAGAGTAAAGATGATTTTCTATCAGACCAAAGTAAGGAAAACGATTGCACGCTACATTTTTAATGTCGTTGAAGTTTTATTGAATGTTAAACTTCTTGTACAAATTTTAACTGGGTTTGAAATATTAGTAATTTTCTATAGCTTTTGGTGTCTAGTACTCATTAACGAAGATTAAAAACGATTACAATTACGATAAAGTTGACTAAGTGGAACCTGTAGGTGCGTTACGTTGACTCTTTTTTTATTATTGTCTAAGTTTTGGTGAATGTAAGGTGATCATTACTTACAACGGAACCGGTATCGCAGTATAATCCACTTCAGTAGTTTTACAGATAAAAACCCAAGCAAAAGTACTATTCACAAGACATCACTAGATGAAGCCGGACTACTTTTATTGAAATCGCTTGATTGGGGAGGGAAACTGGAAACACTTCCTACTCCTCCTATTTTGTTCTCATTAAATTCGTTACGGGTCCCAAGACAGTTTTCGGCAGTCCCTCAGGCTCCCTGCGATCGTATCCAAGGGTCACAAGTGGTGGCCGCTGTCGATCCTGGAGACACAGGAGTAGTAGCTGTGGTAACTAGTGGTGGGCCATGCCCGTTATTACGTATTTTTAATCAAAAAGCCTACTTTTATACGACTTCCACTATTTATTAAAAATTGTTTTCACTGAAATCAAACGTCAGCAAAAAAAATCTACAATCCCGAGAATAAAAATAATTCAATAATAATAAAAACAATTCAATAACAAATGTATATAATTACTTAATTAAACAATAAACAATATTATTTCACTGAAGAGAAGATCGTTTTACTCCCAAAGTGTGGTATCCCTCACAAAATCCATGACCTTACAATATCACACAAACGTTCCTTAACAACTTTCTCAATTTATTTATTGACAGTTTTTGGATGCTTATTTGCGATTCCTATTGTAAATGCGTATAAATTGCCCTCGAAAGGAATTCCTTATCTTATTTCTATTATTTCTATCATTATTATAACTTATCATATTGTTAGCATATATAAATACTAATAAAATATAATGCATATAAATACTAAAAAATATTTAAATACTTAGAAAATGTATAAAAAAATCGTGCTAGGTATTGTGGTCGAATACCTTCAGTGCTCAATCGCTTTGAACGTTTTGAAATAAAAACTGTCTGTACTAATACAATAAAAGCTGACAAGCATAAGCAAACGAGCTTTGCTTTACGTAATAGTACGCCGAGACTAATATCCTTTTTTTATATTGATGTCTTAAGTTTACGCGAATGTTACTCATTACAACAAAAGTACTTTTACGGATTTTACGTGTGGACCAGCAGTGACCACGGATGCTCTGTAGCTTCTGAAACGTTAGGCTAGTTAAATAATTAAATAAACCGCGATAAAATTCGTAATCCTTTTTTACTATTTTAAAACATAATTTGACAACATCGCCGTCACTTCACGACGGTACGTGTTCCGTACAGGAGCGTGTGAACGGGAAGGGGGGGGGGGAATGTGTCGTCCGCTTGACACGTTAAAGTGACAGCTATGTTTTCGTACGGTTTACGAGTCATGTGGCCCATTGGAAGGCGTAAGCTTAAGGAGGGCAACGTGTCATCATAAAAAAGCCCAACCTCCGTAGCCATGCCGCGAAAATCTAAATAACCTTGTGGTGTGTAATGTGTTTACATCACTAAGGCCAACACGGTACGAGCAGGGTTAATAGCAGGCAGTTAGGGCCCTTTGTCGTACGTGTGAAGTGAGCACTAGGGACATGAGGCCCGACACCAGCGCACTCGGGCCCGCCCACCCCCGCGGCCTCCCTAGCGGACCGCGACTCAAAAGGAATCTTACTCCTCCGCCGAGGGCTCTACGTGGCTGGTCGCGTGAAGTACGAAACCTGTTTATTGCGACCCACCAAGCTTCCTGCACTAATAAACGTATATGTTTCATTTAAACTCAATCCGGTTGCGCGGTTTCCGTATGTAGTGTGTGTATAATAAGGTAGCTAATTGCGTGTATACTTAGCGTGGACTGGAGTGTCTTGTGTCGCCATCTGTCGGTACAATTATTCGATAGATGTAGCGGTAGGATTCCCATACGCAAACTTGGATCGCTATTACGTATTACCGTTTCATAAACGTGTTGTTTCAAATTAAAAAAGTGATTATTTTAATGTGTGTCTATATTTTCCTATGTAACCTAATGCGTACATTTCCTTTTGTTATATACATTTATCCCTCAATAAAGCAATACAATTTCGAAGTATAATGACACCCGTGTCTGATGATTGTGTTGTGACATTGACATTTAAGTCCAGACACACAAACCACTTCAAAAAATATAATGTATTGGATTTCATTTGATTACACCCACCTTTGCATTGTCATGTGATCAGTCAGGTCAGGATCCATATACCATATATGGAAGAGAAAAAGAACACAAGAAGCAAATGTAGGGCGGCTGTTCTGCTTATAGTCTTCTTCTACTACACCCATTCTAGAAACTACCAACGCACAGGCACATATGTCCCCGAACAGAAATACCGGGAAAACTCTCACTGCAACTTAACATTTGATGATAGCAACCTTTATCCTGAATAAGGACATGTCACAGAAAACTGGGGTTTCAAGTTGCATCACGTAAACTCATTACATGATTTAGTGTGAAATGGTTAAAATACTTGATTATCTTTTAAAGTCACTGTGTTTGAAATTCCTCCAAAACGCCTAACACGATATTTGTGAAACTTAAAAGAGTCAAAGAATCGTCTCTTATTTATCGTACTTCAATTCCAAGTTCCGATATCTCAGAATGCAAATTCATGTGGTCGATACCGCAGGCTCTCCCCTGTTGTGTACAGGAACAAATTGCACGCGCGCCAATGACAATGAATGTAATTCTTAATATTGTCATTGCATTATTGTGCACATCACTTTGTGCACGTTGCACACACTAGCATTAAAGCTCAATTGAGATAGAGCACACAGCGTGACCACACGTCGTGGCGTAGCGTTTTACTTACACACTCCAATTGGATAATTAACTATACGAAGTGTTTATTCATTACCATAGCTGCATGTTAGCTGTGCTAGGTGGATATTTACATCCCCACTATGGTTGAAGCCTTGTCGTGGCGGTGGCTTAGTAGCCTGGGGTGAAACCAGGCGAGGCCAATTGAACCGAGAAGGGTCTTTGTGCCCTTATAAGAAGAGGGGGCTTAAAGATCAGGAGGAGGAATCGCTCTCGGTACCCCTCTTATAAGAAGAGGGGAGCTAAGGGGAACAGGAGGTGGCGCTTTTGCGCACGAGGCAAGGGGCGAGGATGGGAACCTCACCCCATTGCACTGTCCCAAAGCCGGTGGGGTTATCCTGTGGTGATGGGCAACCTCATCTGTGGAGGTAGAGTTGGTCCCTTAGGGGACTGGCTAGCCGTCGAGGTGCCATGATGATTGTTGTTCCGGGACACTTCTCCAAGTGTGACACTGATGGCACTCGCGGTGGTTTTTGTGGGTATTCGGCACTATCATATTTCGCGAGTCCCACATACCACAGGACCCCACCCAGGGCCGGTGAAGGCGCGTAAATGCGTAAAAAAGGAGGATATTTACATGCGTCAGTATACGCCAAAAGGTTCACTGCCGCAATTACTCAGTTAGTTTGCTGGTACGAAAATTTCATTATAATAAACCTACCAACACTAAAAACAAATCGTATATTTACAATTATTATTCTTATTGTAATTAGGGGTGCAAAATTTTCGTTGTTCATAAATAATACACACCCCCAGCACCGGGCCAGATTAACGTATTTTATATCCAAAGAAAAAGATTAAATTATCATTATTATTAACCGTAGGCACATTACAATAAAACTATTTCACGGGTTTTATCGCGGTTTATTTAATTATTTAACTAGCCCGACGTTTCAGAAGCTTTACAGCAACCATGGTCACGGGTGTGACCATTAGTAATGAGTAACATTCGCGTAAACTTAAGACATCAATAACCGTAGGTTATTTGGTCGAACCTAAGGAATAGGTCGAACCGCTCGAACGTAACCCTAACAATAATTGCAGTTTAGGAATAATAAAATGAATATACGTCTGAGAGGGCAAGGAGCTGTATGTAGACCAAGGGGAGATGAAAGTCAGGGACGGAGGAGCGGCAGAAACAACTGATTGCCACACCGCCTTTGATCTATCTAAACAAAGTCAGCGCCTGGCCTAGGTGAGGGGGTGCGGGAAAACACCCGCTATCGAGAGGGGATAGGGGTGAGAGTGGTTCGCGCGGGACTACAAGGAAAGCAATTAACATGCCTTTAGAGAAGAGCTTTGTGCTCGACAGTCACCGGATGGTGTAGGCATGGTGTTGTACTAGTTACTAGCTACGCCGTCGCGCAGTGTGCGGCTCGGTTGTGATAGTTCAGTCTCAGTTCGTGATGAGTAAACAGTGGCGAGTCCGGCCGCAATCTATTAAATTCTTTCATTAAAAAAATATAAAAATACATCTATGGAATTAAAGTACACTGACATAAAATTTCGATAGACGATCTCCGTGCAGTAGCCCGTCCGGAGTGGATGAGATCGGTCGTGTTGGCGTTAATTGAAAGAGGCCTTTATCCAGCAGTGGACCGATAAGGCCGGATAATGGTGATACAATTTTATTTCACCTAACTGAATTCACATTTACAAGGAATACTGATAAATGGCCAAAGTCCTTATAACCCACTTTTTTTTACTGAACTGTCATAAAGCATCCGTGGTTATACATAAACATATTTTTGCAAAATGTATCTCACGTTTATGGTTCTAAGTCGTTTTTACAAAGCAGATTCTATTAGAGGAAGAGCATAATTTAAACCTTACTCGCATAGTTTAAGTGCATCACTTGACAATTGGACTTCTTTCGTACGGACGGTTTTGTGACGCTGACTGTGCATCTTGGCACTTTTGTGTCATTTGTCTAAAGTAGCCAACTTCCAGACAATTTGACCATACGATGTCACTACCAAAAGATTATTTTTTTAAGAATCGCAACGAGATATGTGAACATTTTACGACTGTCAACACCTATGAACGTCCGCACAATTACTTTTCCAATGCGTTACCTCTTTTCCTCCCCTCCAATGGGCCACCGGCTACTTACAAACCGCACGAAACCTGACACCGAAGATGTCTCTTTATGCCAGTATCGTGGGAGCGAGAGGTATTTCAATTCCGCTTATATGCAGCATGGCCACTACCTCATAATGGATATTGTGAGGTAGTGGCCATGCTGAGCCCTTGCTACATTGTACATACACGTGCATATTGTGTTCAGTATTAATGAGATGACGAGCCACAAAGCGTGAATCATGAGCGCATCAATAATTTATTAGCTTCGCTATTTCAGAGCTATAACGCTGACAAGGAATCACAAACCGTGTAGATGTTCCTACTTGAAATTACTGGAACATTCTTGAATATAGATGGAGCTAGAATATCCATCTAGAGAAAACATAAAACCGGTCGCGCGAGGCGACATCAGCAGTGGCGCCCCATATAATTGCGCCCATAAATATCCGCACAGTTAACCATTTGCTGATTCCATAGCAAACGTGGCCATAAGTTTACTCCGGTGTACCGTGAGCGGGAAAACTGCGTCGAGTCATATTTTTTTCTAGATAAAAGAATTTCATATTATAAATTATATTGTACAAATTTCATCCAAATTGTTTTGTTTAGTAGATTTTGTTTATGTAACTCAACAAAAATCCGCACAACTTTCGCATTTATATTATTATGTACTAGGATAAACGCATGTCACAGGATTGACCGCATGTAACAGTTTGTAGGTTAAGCCCACGAATGCAGATTGTGTGTGTAATCTTAATATTCCGCTGATACATATCCAGGGTGCACGCGAGATTCGCCGTTATTGTCAGGGACGCGAATCTGTTAGCGAGCGGGATTCCGGTGCGGCTTTGTGTCCCGGTAAGCGCTCATTAAGCCTGGATTACCTCGGTCTCGCACTTAATAAGAAAATAGCGATGCTTACCCGACCGACGGAACGGCTGGTGTTACACCGAGAACTGAGTCTCAAGGGAGGTCAGTCTTAGTATCTATAGGTAGGTATAGCCTAACCTGCGATAGAAAGCCTGAAGTTCGGAAATTCGGTAGAATAGGCTGCATTTTCTCCTGCAGATCTAACTGCTATGTAAGCTGTAGTTAATATTTATTGACACAGCGATGCAAGGGAAACTTCCATATTTTACATAAATGCAAGTGTGAAATATATACTCCATATTGCCAGCTAAGGCGAGCGATGTTTAATACTACTTATATTATCTGCTACACCTGCCGCCTACGCAGCAGATATAACTGAGTATAACGCGACATGTGTAAACCCAACATTATTAGCAGGTAAAAGAAGTCTGATTAAAAATGATTTCTCGTATTTTTGTGGCCCGGTGCGCCTCGCGGTGGACATTTGTCGCGGCGAGGTTTACGCGCCAGTTAATTAACAATAGCCGAGGCCCGCGGCTATCCCTCCCCTCCCCTCACCTCCCTCCTCACCAAGCTCCCGGGGCCACGAGCCCAATTGAACCGAGGGATGTGCACACCGTCACTTTTATCTGCCCCACATTTCTCAACGCACTAAATTAGGAATTACTAATAAAAATATGGTTAAATCTATGCGTAAGTGCCAAAAACACATTGCGTAGACTGACCACTTGGCCGTTAGATGATTTCATTATTTACAACCACTGAGCCATGACAGCTCATATACAAAACGTAACTTCCCTTAAACCGCACCCCTCATGAGACAACCAGCTACTAGATGTAACAATCGCATTTGGCTTATCCTTTCCAAGGAAAAATAGGCTTTCTAGATACATGATGTGTCAGTGTTCTTTCTCATTAAGCTAGTAGCGGTAGTGCTAGTTTTTAGCGCGAACTCAGTATGATTCAATACAACTTACGCTAAATTGGTTTACAATAATTATATAAGGTGTGGACCAACTGATGACGGCACACGTCTGCACTAAAGAAAATCACACTTCATAGAGCAAAAAACATGAAACACAAATGAGTTATAAAGTATAAGACTGTTCCAAAAGATATCAAAGTAATACGCGTTACAGTTGTTCGTACAGTTTGCGAACAAAACAATTAATTAGAGCGGTGCCGAGTCTCGAACAGAGGGAAGGAATTAAGAAGGCAACCCAACACGACACGCAATTACCAGCTCGAGTTTCGACGATTATGCGCTCGCAACAGCGAGCGGGGAACCCCCGCGGCAGCACACATTGTCCGGCCGCTACGCTAATCCAAAACGCCCGTAAAGGGCGTTATAAGGAGCCGAAGAAAATTAAGCCATCTTGGGTTAAAAAGTCCAAAAGTGCTGGGGTGTTTGGGGTGGCGGGGGGAATATGGATTTTCCGTTGCGTCGCGAGCAAATATTTTGGCTCAGTGATACTGTTACATTTTTGGGGGCTACGTTTTTGTGTTAGAACGTTGAACACTTGAGATTTAATTAACACCATTTACATTGCCATGTAAAACTAATTATAAGTAAGGAAGATGTGTACGTGGTCTATTCACGTATACGGCATTTAAATGACTTTATCATCAAGTCGCGTCTACTTCCGATATTTTTTATTGCATGGGACATACGATTAGTCGGAAAATTTCGGTGTCTACCGACGCCCATAAACGGAGCACAGCTACCGACACGGACGTAAGAGTAACTGGCGCTTACACGTTTTAATTTAAGTAACTAAAAAAACTCTTGTATGTTGAAAGAAATAAAGCTGTAGGAAGTTAAATGTTCCCAACATTTAGCTTCCTACAGCTTTATTTGTTTTTATTTTCTTGTTTTTGTGTTGAAGCTGTTTGTGATAATGATGATAATGAAATACCTTTAACGCAAACGATATTACATGACGACTGATTGGCACACTCCTAAGGCCGCGGGTTGATTTGCCGCACATGGCATGCCAGAGGTCGCGGGTTCGAAGCCCAATTTCGCGAAAAAAAATAATCTTTCGTATTGGTAAATCAAAAATATCATGTCAGGATCTATTTGCCATCATGATGCAGGTAATTGGACTATATTGACTTCTCTCGTTTTTTTTTGATTACAGTCGAGTTACGTCGACAATATTTCAAATGATGATTGCAGCAGAGTACCGTACGTATACACTCTCGAGTACCTCCACGTATACACTCTCGAGTACCTCCACGTATACACTCTCGAGTACCTACGTTGGTTTTTAACACTATAGGGGGCAAATGAGTAATTGGCTTTTTATCCCTACAGATGCCCATATACATCCACATTATTGTCATGTAAATTGCAGTATCCTCCTTTCCGCTGCCCCTCCAATGGAACAGCGGCTACTCAAAAACGAAAAACGGCAGTGTGATATGAACGGGAAGTACCTTCCCAATCGCAACAGCCCGCATTGCAGCAAAGCACTTGCAGGGGCTGCTTATTATTCACTCGACCTTGTGTTTGATTACTCTAAGATCCCCTTCATTTGAAGGTGTCTGTGGCCTGATGCACCAGTAGTATCTGTAATCTCTCCGTTAATTGATCAGGGCGTAGTAGATGACTGGCGACTCCTACTAGATCCGTCCGTCTGTTGGAGGTAGTATCGGACGGGACAACCAGGCCAGAGAGGTACAAATATACGGTCGCTCAGTTCCATGAGAAGTTGAGGAGTCTTATTTATTTAGGTACCAAATATTGTACGGCAAATGCTGAGTAGCTATTGGTTACGAAAACACTGTCACAATAATTTGTCTGATCTATGCGAAACTGGACCATGTTATGCAATAAAAAATCTGTCTTCCTTTAATTTTTTTTTTTTTTTGTCAAAAAAAAGAAAAAAATTTTATGACATTTTTTTGTCGTGGATATAAATGAGCAAACGGAGCGTTTTGACGATTACCAACGCCTATTGACACCTGCATTATTATTATCATGCTGATGCGTTGCCCTCCTGTCTTCCTTCCCACCAACGGGTCCAATTATTTTTCACCTCTTTCCTTTACACCCATTGTACCTTAGTGTAAGTAATGTCATAATCTGCTCTCAAGTGAGAGCTAGTGCTTGTGCGCTAGAGATAACCTTCAGTGACTTCTTAAATTACAGTTTACAATAAATACATTTTCATTACATAAACTTTTTATCGCTTAGTATATAGTTCAATGGACCCGTGTGTTATGCTTTCAAGTGTGTATGTGTGTGGTGCGAAATAATTGGAAACGTTTGCGATTTGTTCTTTCGTTAATAGAACTTTATAAGAACATAACAATTCATGGAGCGAAATAAAATCACCATAATAAGATCATTTGGAGCTGGAATTAAATAACTCGTTGTAAATAAGCGCCCAATTCATATTCACCCGCCGGGGGATTATCATAATCGGCTGCTCGGGATAGAGACGGGGATAATCCGGAGCTGCGTGCGACCGAGACGGACGTACAGATACTCGTCCGAGTCGAGTTTTATTGGAGTCCTCGTAACTTAATAAGGCTGTTATGATTGTGATGAATACGGCGCGCGAGGATTTTACAATTTATTGAATATGGTAACGTTTCCCTTTATGTAACGTTTTAACGATGGTGAGTGTTAGTTTCGGCGCGCCCGAGAGCTGCAACTGGACCAGTACTGCTGCGTTTAGTAATGAAATACCGGAATAGATTTAGCTAGGGGCAGTACAGCGGCATTGCAGCCTACTTGGGCCAACACCGACGAGTTAGTACTTATTGCTGTTGTAAGCTCTTTGGAGATCGGTCATTCATACACTGTGGGCATTAAGTACCTACTTAGTAACATGATAATGAGGCAAGCGATACATCTGTGGGAACCAGGAGCGTTGACATCTGCAACTCCGTGGCTTAACTTAACACTAGTCAACTTTAAGGGCTCGAGGTGGGTCCTGGTGAAAGAACAGTGCGCAGTGGGACAAAGGTTCATCAGCTGAACATCTCTATACTGGGAGAGAGAGGGCCGCCCGACACAGTTACGTCAATGCTTGCTATCAGGCGCGCCGACTGCTCGTTTCTTCTGTGCGGCGCGGAGCCCGACGCACTCTCGAGAGGATCCGCGACAAATCTAGTCGACGAGAGGTCGAGTGTCCTCTATTATTGTTGAGGAAACTGCGAGCCAAAACACGCCTAAACACAAACTGATAGAGTTGTGTTTCGAAGTAACGCTCACGTTCGCGTTTTCAGGCTAATTAGTAGAGCCAGCCGCGGCACGGGGCCATACGAGTGTGGACTCTGTGATCTGGAATTAAGACTCAAAGTGTCTTTGCCATGGCTTAGAGTTATTGTTTTCCTTCATCTATAGCAAATATAAAATTGTCTGTCGATCCTATTGACTGCTTTTTCTATTTAGTTTGCTCTTAGACGACACCCAGGCACTTTCAATACGCTAAAACTTAAAACAATGTGGTGGTGGGTGATGTGTGACTTAATTAAATGACCTGTGATGAACTGTCTCTAGATTGAATTAAAGTTCTTTTTTATAGTTGGCGAGCGTTCCACTGTAAAAATGGTATTTCTATTTACCTTCTGACTACCGACTGTTTTTGGGACTTTGTTTTATAATATGTTTAGGTATAGGTACGAAACATACAGTCGGAGCATCTTTTTTCCTCAAATATTGGAAGTATGTGCATATGAGGAGGCCATTGCCTACACTAAAGTGCACAAATTAATGAAGCCGGAATGATTTGGTGTCTACTCGGTGCCCATTAAAATCCACATGCGTTGTCCTCCTGGATCTTTCAAGCTATCGGCCTATGAGCCACCGGCTCTACTCACGTGACGGCATAGAGTCATCACCTTTAAGGCGGCATAAAGTGAGCGAAAATAACAGTTAGCAGATTCATCGGTCGTGCCGCCCAATTCGGCTGCGGTGCTGCGAGCAGAAAAATGTGTGCGAACGTAGTCGGCGGTCGCGCCAAGTAGTGTGAAACTAGCTATTAGAGTGGCTCTTTGTGCGGAGGTGTCGGGCCGCGCACTCTCTGCCCTCCCCCGGTATTATTACACCGCACGCCTCGCCTCCTCGGCTCTCCCCGCTCCCCGCTGCTCCTCGGCGGTTGCACATCAAATATCACCATCTACGCCGAAACCGAACGCTATTGCGAGCGGAAATGTTTTTATATTTATGTCGAATGTGACGGATGTGTGTACTCAGAATGTTCTTAAAAATGTATAAAAAAAAAATGGAAATTAATGGGAACGAAGTGAATTGGCTATTAATGGGTTGATCACACATAGAAGCCTAAATAACAGATGAAGCTAATGAGGGCCGGATTTTGACAGGCGATAGTCGACAAGACGTTAGTAGTTGGTACCAATTTGCAAGATAGCCATCACAATTTTGTATGTAACTTAATTATTATTTAGTTAGCGTTTAAAAATATATAAATAAAAGTTGTATCGCAGATAACCATGAAAAAAAAAGGTAGCGTGGTCTAAGTTTAATGACAATAGCAGGGAACGGCATGCCGAAGAAAGAAACAAGGGATAAAAAAATGAAATGTGGACTGACCATCGAGGCCAATCGTCATGATACACTTTAATGATTGCCTGTTTTTAGTTTTAACGTTACAAAATCAGACATTATCTTGCAGGAGATTCTAAAATCACCCAATACTCGATGGAGATATAGGAATTATGACACCAAGCTTGTATAAAAAATGTAAAATTAGACAGTACATCTACTAACCAGAAGTCTCTACTGGCATTTAGCTATCATTCTCCGATGTTGATTTGATCTCTACACGTACCTATAACGTGTTCAGTTCATAGGTGGGCTACTCGTATTATAAATAGTCCATCGGTGGGCTACTGCAGCTTGTTTTTGGTGTCGTTATATCGATTGTCTATCAGACGAGTGTTCGTATGAGAGCAATTGTTGATGAAACCACGTCTTCCTATAGCTACGAGTACGGTTTCAGTACAGTTCGATAAGAATATGTGTTTGTTTCGCAGTTTTATTTCCCAAGTTCACGCGTAGCTACAGAATTAGGTCCAGGGAGGCAACTACCTCTCGCTCACATAATACACACCTGGAGAGATGTTTCTTGGGAGATGCAGGTGGTCCAATTGGTCCATAGTGTGTTTATTTTTTTTATTTCTCTACTAGTTTATTTGGCATTCATTTTCTATATATTTAACGCCTTGCCCTCCTTCCTGCGTCTCCTCTAACGGGCCACTGATAACCCCCAAAATACTGGCAACGCGGCAGTGTATCTATGACTTAACGGCGTTACCCAAGAGAGAGGAACCTTGCCAGTCCAATTGAACTGCAATGCACGTCTTACTTATATGGATACATAATTGTCCATCAGATCTCATCGGTTCGGCTAGCGGGCGCTATCGTCGCAGTTCTAAGTCGCTCGGTATGCTAATGAGGCGGGATCGGCCCACACACTCCTACCCGCGCACACGTATGCATACTTCGGCACATCACATTAGCATATGGCCCAGCTAAGAGTGAATTCGTTAACACGCGGCTGACTCGTTAACTGCGGTTTAACTGATTATCTTTCACATGACCTGGGACGTCTGCATGACCTTGTGCAGTGCTTATCAGCGTGGATGTTATTACTATAATTTGCCAATTGTTACCCTTGAGCACTTGAGCGTGCGTAACATCTAGATAATTCCTATGCATTGAGCAGGAAAAGGTATTGGAAATAGTTTAATATTTTTTGCGTCAGGTGGAGGACTTTTACTTTGTATTTTGAGACCAAAATACATAGTAAAAGTCATACTTTTACTATGTATTGTGGTCCGCTTTGTGTTTTTCTGGTGGTCTTTGGGGGGATTAGGGTAATGAGTTGTATGTTTTACATGCCAATTCGGATGCTTTTTATGACAAATATATCGCATGCCAAATCGGATGCTTCTTATCGCAGATCAATTGTGGCATACAATTGATCTGTGATAAGAAGGTCAATCGTATTCCCATTCGGCTGCGTTTTATCACAGATCAATCGTATGCCAATTCGGCAACTTTTTATCATAGATCAAACTTATGCCAATTCGGGTGTTTTTTATCACAGATCAATTGTATGCTAATTCGGCTGCTTTTTATCACAGATCAATCGTATGCCAATTCGGCTGCTTTTTATGACAGATCAATCGCATGCCAGTTCGGCTTCTTTTTATCACAGATCAACAGCATGATAATTCGAATGATTTTTATGACAGGTCAATCGTATGCCAATTCGGCTGCTTTTTATCGTATCAACAGCATGACAATTCGGTTGTTTTTATTACAGCTCAATAGTATACAAATTCGACTGGAATGTACAAATAGCACTAATTCTTTTCCAAAGTCGTACCTAACAGGCGGCAATGATGATGTGGCACGTTAGGCGAGCGCGTAATTACTTGCGCGAGTGTACGCGTTGTTTGTGGAACAGGCGCGGCTAATATTCGCGGAACACCACTCGCTGTGATGATGATGATGTGGCACGTCAGTTAGGCGAGCGCGTAATTACTTGCGCGAGTGTACGCGTTGTTTGTGGAACAGACGCGGCTAATATTCGCGGAACACCACTCGCTGTGATGATGATGATGTGGCACGTCAGTTAGGCGAGCGCGTAATTACTTGCGTGAGTGTACGCGTTGTTTGTGGAACAGACGCGGCTAATATTCGCGGAACACCACTCGCTTCACACCTTCACGCGGCTCTCGTCTGCGAGTGCTAGCGCCGTCCCAGCTCATGAGCGGCAGCGGGCGCAACACCGACACACCAAACAATGTGCACAAAATGTTAAGAAAGTTTCTTACGAAAAAATATAATTAGAACCTGCATTGCTTATAATATACTTAAACTTTCGGTGGATAAGAAAATATATGTTATAAACCTATACCTACTACAAAATATGTCCATCTGAATTTCTCATGTGGGAAATATAAAGAGATCTTCGCTTCTCTCAACATTTACTACCGTAACAGTCAACCCAAAAACCTAATAATAAGATAATCCAGGATACAGTCTGGCGTCGTACTTTAAAATTTATCTTCTAGATCAAAAATTACCTCTGGATTTAATTGAAATAAACAAGAACAGTGAAGCATCGCGATCCGTGGAGGAATAAGTAACAAGTGATTTACCCAGGCGACCGCGTACGTGACTTTTTGTCATAAAAAAGTTTTTGTTTTAGGTAAATCATTTTATCTATTCCTTTATGTGCTTTGTGTGATATATTGTAATGCATAATTCATTCGTATAATATTAGTAATTACTGCTATAAGTATTACTTCAAAGTGAATATAAAAAATAGTTACATCACGAGCATAGAAATGCTCTCTATAAAACTCATAGAAAATAAGCAAACACAAATAGTAAAGTAAAATATGACAAAATGATGCTAAGTAATCACACTTCAACTAATATAAACAACATAAATTTATTTGTCAGTAATCCTTATGACAGACAGTAAAGCGTTAAGGAAGCTTTAAACAATTACAAAAAGCACTTAAATGGGTATTGGCAATTATTTTTTATTTTAAACTGCGCCCAGTTAAAATTGTTTTCTTTATTTATAATATAAAGTATTTAGAATTTACTTATTACACACCCATCTTTTTCTTTCCTTTATTTTATTTTACTTATTTATTTTAGAGTCGGGCGTGACCCGCTGCGCCTAGTTTCGTAATTGTCCTTATTGATGGTTAAACATCCGGGCTTACAATACATCAAAGCTTAAGCGCATGGTTTGCACCATGACCGAACAAACTAGTTCCACGCGAAAAGGGTTAGCGTCTCACACAGAGGCGCGCGTGTGTGCGTGCGTGTGTTACGAACCAATAAGCGACCCTTTCGGCTAAGGGCCGGTGTACACAGCCACTAGCCCGCTATTGTTCCTGGCTCCTGTCATTTAGTCATTTGTGAAGGTAAGAAATATTCGCACTAATATCACGATCTCCTATTTGTACATCACCGTCTATACCTGTCTGTGCGCCTGTTACCTACCTCTCCTCAATATATTTTTCATATTTGAGATGTAGGTACATTTTCATCATTTTTATTTTAAATAAATGCAAATCAATATTTAAAGTCGCAAATGTGTGAATTTATCTTTGTAGATCGGTGCCACCTAACTTCTTTATTAAAAGAAAACTGTAAACAGCCTTATATAAATAATAAAATATATTTGTTGGGCTGTCCTTAGAAGTATGTATTAGGTGTTATTACTTTTAACTTTCTTGGTTATAATGTTCTAGATATGTAAATATGTAGGTAGGTAATTTTTTTCCGTCTGCTAATATTTCTTTCATACTAGTTATATGAGTATAGAGACCTTTTCATGACTACCGACACTCATAGAATTCCGTATTATTGTCATGCAGATGCGATGCCCTCGATTTCCTCCTCCCCTATTGTGGGCCACAGGCTACTCACAATCCGCACGAAACCGAAAGAATAAATGTCATTTAGTGGTAGTGTCATGTGAGTGAGAGGTACCCAGGTCGTGCCGCCCTGATGCGGATACAAGGCACCATGGCACTAGCTCTTACTAAATTTAATGAGTTTTGAAAATTTTACATCTTTTAAATTGTAGATTACGCTTGAATTATAAACATAAATTGGTAGTATATAACTTAGCTATAATAATAAATGATAGTGCTGCGTTAAGTGTTTCTAATGCAAAAAAATGTGTTTATGAGAGACACAGCCGTGCATTAATTATGTCTATATATTGTAACGATCTCCGTGCAGTGGCCGGTCCGAGGTGGACGCGAGTAGCAGGAGATCGGTCGTCTTGGCGTTCGTTGCAGGAGTCCTGTGTCCAGCGGTGGGCCGATAAGAGCTGTAATAATGATGATGATAATGATTGTAAATAATCAATTTTTGAATCAACATTTTTTTTAAACAGGAACTTATAGCAATACAACTTCATCGGATTGCACAAACAGTATTCATTATTAGACAGATGTGTACGTACCTATTGTTTAAAACTTAAAACTTTATGGTTTAAAAAAATGTACGGATATAAAATATGGTCTCATTTTTATTTTCTTCGTCGGTATTCGAGTGGATAAACCTACTAATATTGATCAATATTGAGAGGGAAATCATCAGGGACAGGTGATAACTATAATACGGAGGTCCGTGGGCGTGGGTAGTGCTGAAAATGCTGTCAGCTCCTCGTTTGCTCCTGTTATAAAATACCCTGTACTATAAAAAAATGAATATCTTTTGTACGTTTATTATACCTTCAAATACTACTAAACTGAAGCCGGGTGAAAATACGGGCATATTTGGAATAACAAGGAAATGCTTTTTATACTGATAAATGGAATGGTTCCCATGGGAAAATATTAGATACGCGGATGGTACCACGGGACACAACTTGTAGCATATAAAAGATAATTAATGAGTCCCTAACTAAGATGAGTCATCAGTGTTTAATTAAAGAAGACGGGCGACGTAACGGGTAGTAATAAAATCAATTCTAATTCCCCATCATTGTGTCCGGGGCGAGTTGTCAAATAATCAATGAGGCTGCTCCAAACAACTGACCCGCTGAATGGGATATCAGCTATCCCATTAACAAACTGACAAATCTCCGCGACCCTTTGTGCCCCTCCATTGTGGGATACAATGGTGTATTCTTATAGGTGTGAGCATTACCTTTTCTTACACTCACAAAGAGGGTTTTTGCTGCGTTTTGTGAGGTGTCGCCGGGACGCACTCGTCATAATAGATAGATGTGGGTATTAGAATAATGCTGATGAAAAAAAAAACCTATTGAGCGCGTTATTTTGATAGAGAGTCCTATATTAACTCGTCGATTTTAATTGATTGAGCCACTAATTGACGTGCTTCCATTAATAATCAGTTGAGAATTAACATCCAGTTAGTTGGAGGGAGGGCCTTTTACATAAAAGTAATCGTTAAAATATAAATTGTCAGTTACAAACTCAAAAGTTTTATTTTCACCTTCTCAGTGTTACAATGTTGGATGCAAGCAGCTCCTGACCGTGACTTGTGGCCCTTTTTGGGGCCTACATCCAGCAATAGATGTTTCATGGCTGATGATCATATGTTACAGCCTCTGAATCAAAGTAAAGAGTAGGCTACCTACGAGTGCCTGTTCCAAATCCACCCATAAGAGGAAAGTAAACTCTGCGGTCATATATTTTTTGTTAAATAACAAAACATTATGGAGACAAACTAAAAAAAAAAAAATCTGCCATTTCATAATTACTGACGCTTATTAACATGCACACCGTTAGCGATGATTCAGACGCGTACTTCACACCAATCCCCCCGTGGGTTACAGCTCACAGGCCGCGCGAAACGCGATAGCACTGCCATCACTCTAGCAGTTGAGTATTAGGAATGAATGTCATCGTATGTTAATGAAGCCATCTCTTCCTGCGGAACAGCAGATGCAGGGCGAACATCTAACTGATACAAGAACTTTGGCAAGGGTCTAATGGTCTCATTTATATAATATCCCCTTATTACTTCATTAAACGGCTCAACGCAAAAACAGATTCCAATCTCTTAATTTTATGTAATATAATACTTCCTCGTTGAGTAGCAATGGTTGTGCCCTGTGGCTGACAGATCTAGAGCACTTCAGGCCCATTGCGGGGGGGGGGGGCGAAAAGGAAGGCCACGCATCGGCATAGTAATTATGCCGATGTTCATGGGCGCCAGTAGTCTGCGAAGATGATAAAAAAACCACGGGGTTTTTGTGGCTATTCGGTTCATCCAGCCCCACGCGCCCATCTGATCTTAGCAGGAGGTGGCAGTGCATAAATTCAGTTCCTTGCAAAACCAAACGAAAGTATAGCAACAGTTATTTTCTATTGCTTCGGAAAAATAAATGTCTACCAATCGCAAAACAGGACCTTTGCTTACGCTATGAAAGCGAAGACAAAACCCAACACAGCTTCATCGGTTTGCTAAGTCCTCACCGGGTGACGACTTTAGGCTGAAGTCCGAAAGGGGCGTCCCCTGGCATAGAGAGATACATTCCGATAAGAGAGCGTATGTAGCTAATTTAACTATTATAATGATATATATATGACATGACCATAGGTGCCGAGAGATATCTGTCCCGACTCTGATGTGAGGGGCAGCCCGCCTCCGCGCTGAAGTGAACGTTTGGCTCATGGAGGCCCATTGCGCCATTCAAAGAAATGAATTGTTTGTCTTTTGATTTGTAATAGAAGTAAATTACCCAAGGATTGGATCTTACTTCGTCGATGGATGTTTTATAGCCGTAAACCATAAACCATTATCAAAATGTTGTTTAAATTTGTAATATACCGATATGCTTGGAGAATAATTGCACCACCGTAAATAGTAATAACAGTCAGACAGCTTTACGCTAGCTCCTAATGTGGCAAAGAACAAAGCACCAGCAACATGCCTGCCTAGCCCCCTCCACTTTCCCCACCACTCCAAAAATGAGCTTTGTTTCTTTGTAATTTGTCTTCTACGTAATCTGAAACTATGACAGGAGTTACCTAGAGCACGTATATCTTTAACAATTTTGTTCAGGATTCTATAAAAACGGTGTTATACCAGCTAGTGTGTCACAAATGGTAGCACACTCTTGATGCAATATTTCTCTCGTGTTTTATCCAGTCACTACTTATGTTTGGCGGCCGGATTTGGCCCACTTAACACACATTTTATGTGCTACGCTCATAAACGTTTTGGTTTTCACTCGATTTCCAAATAAATCGATAGAACAATGTGACCGCGGAGCAAGCGGCTGCGCGCGCGCCTTTGTCTGCGCCCGGGGGGTACGGGGGAGGGGGCTGCCCTATCGATCACACATGATATCCTCCAAATTTCACCTACCTATGCAAATGCACGAAGCAAATTTTACAAGTTTTATAAAGCTGAAGAGTTTGTTTGTTTGTAGGTACTGCTCTCAAGAACTACTGTTCCGATTTGACAAAAGTGTTCACTGTTAGATAGTAAATTTGTCAAGGATGGCCACAGGCTTAGTTTTGTATACCATCATCGAACCAATAGGAACTGAGTTGTGTGGGCAAAACCTAACCCTGCCCTTTATAATAAGAGGGCACAAGAATAAGAGAGAAGTAGGTGAAAGTAGGCAGATGTCCCTTGTATTGCAAGACGTAGGACGTGACGTCTATCAAACCGACGTAAAGCTAAATAATCTGTGGTCTTAACATGTGCTAGTTTAGTCTCGTGCTAAGCACTAATAGATACCTGTAGGCACTATACAACGGAAATATATTTAGGAGGTTTATAATAGAAATACACATTCACATTTGACATACAAACACTAAGGACCTGGGACTACAAATCTCACTAAATATTATTAAAATTAAAAACTGATTAATTCAATAATTGATATTGGTATGTGGAGCCAATTGGAGGGGCAGAGGAGAGGAGGGAAATGTATCTGCATAATGCGGATGTCTGTGAACGTCAGTAGGTCGTCTAAAGGCTTCGAGTCCTTGTATGATGAAGGTTTTTTACATAGTATGAGCAACATACTATGTAAAAAACCTTCATCTGTTTCCCTGTTTTTTTAAAGCCTGAGGGGAGCAACGAGCAATCAGAGATTTGATGACTACCAACGCTCATGGAAATTTTCATTGTATGATTGTTACGTAGATGCATTGCCCTCCTATTAACCCCCCCAATAGGCCACCGGCTACTTATGAACCGCACGAAGCGCGACAGAGACGCTGCGACTTTACGGCGGTATTAAGTGAGTGAGAGTTCCATGTAGTGTAATGCATCATGCACAGTACTACCTCCTCCTATGCAGCATAGCACTACCTCTTCCTTCTTCTCCCATAGCATATGTAACGTATTACTCTCTATCGCCACAGCAGACAAGTATCTCATCTTCAACAGACTTCTATCAGGCCCAGCTGTAACACACTAAGTAGCACTGTCATAAAATCTAAGAATCGGAATTACAGGTACCTCCGACTGTTGTATCTCCAAGAAACTTTTTTATAAAATAGAGGTCAAACGAGAAATTGGGCTCTTTCAATGACTACTGACGGCTATGAACATCAGCATAATTATACCGACCTTTTCACGTCATTGTATTAACAGCAATAATGTTACATAGGCACAAATTTTCATGAAACACAGCTGAGTACCTCACATAGGTTTCTTGCTTTACTTACATAAGATTGATTAAAATCCTACAAATATACACATGTCAAACTTATGACACACCTTCTTTGGCATCGGGGGCTAAAAATGTGTTAATTTAAGGAAATATCGAATATAATATTAACTAGACATCAATTAATAATATATTAATCTTGTTTGGTCTATTTTTTTTTTTTGTTGAAGTGTTGTTGAAAAATAAGGCAATTATTCGGTTTTTACTACATATTTCAGAGACTTTAAATATTGAACTAATTGTTATGTCTAATTAATCTAAAAGCTCTACATTAATTCTTCGATGATAATAATTAATCAATTTCTTTTTATTGAATAGGGATGCAAACGGCCAACACAATGGGCCATTTTATTGGTCATTATTACATGCTGCTTAAAGATTAAGCTCATGGGTAACAAAAAAGACGAAAACGAAATTGAAAAGGTAGAAAATTGAAACGCAATCGACAAAATATCTGATAAGGATAATATATTTAAAGAAAAATATTTTTTTTTCACTTTACGTAATGTAACCTAAATAAGCAACTACAGAACAGATTATTTAATATCTATTACATATTTATCAGAGCTAAGATCTCAGAAGCTCACTAACTTTAGCTCTTAAAAGGGGAACGAAATACTTCATCCTTAAGCACATAATTTATAAGGAGTAGATATTTATCTAAATTTTATAATTTAATTATTCATTGGAACCTGTGGTAGTTATTTAGAATTTCACAAAGACATTGTAAAATTCTAAGACAAATACAACTTTTGCATTTCGCTCAAATTTATAATCACCCAGCTACAAAGTTTTGTATTATCCAAATGCAGATATATAAGATAAAATATGTAATAATGACATTGTCACATAGTCTCTACATATTGTAATAAAAACAACGAGCTTGGTAAGTACTTAGTAAGTATAGAAATATCTACTAAGTACCTACCTACTGATACCTAATCACTTGCCGTCGGTCCTAATGTGACGCAACTACTTTTATGCACAGTGAAATGGTTAGTCATTGAAACAATTGAACTGTACATACTAATTTCTGTGACTATACATAAATAATATGAACACTTGGCCTAAATTGCTGAAAAAAATTATATCTCTTAAGAATATTTATTACATATAATATATAAATAACATAACACTTATTTGTTAGGTTAGGACTGTTGAGATGAAATTTGGCACATATAGGAAGGTTTTTATTCCGAAGAAAACGAATAGTTCGCTTGGAACAGATTCTGTGGATGAAGCCAGCCAGACACATAATGCCACAGGGCACAGTTACTAATAAGTAGGTAACACGGGATATAGATCCCTGTGGATTTTGTACAAGTTAAGGTTAAGGCGTGGTGTCTTATTCCATTCTTGTCCGGAGAACGACGAAGGAGAGGACATTATGGTAGAACCTCCGACCTCCATCTTAAGTAGATTTTATTCCATGTTATTAAGAGTTTAGAAAATGGAACTGCACAAATACTACTTGTCAGATTGAGCGACGCCTCTATTTACTCTCTCTCTCTCTCTCTCTCTCTCTCTCTCTCTCTTTGTACTTACCGCCGGCGTTAAATCTTTTTGGTAATTCAACTCGATTATTATTATTAGACATACCTATCTATACCTACCTAGGCAGGTAGGTATTACTGATACATAGGTATTTGTACACCTGTGTATTCTAGCTTTACTTGAACTTAATATGACATATTATAATATGTATTTACCATAGTCATGAGGCATATAGATTTATCGCGTATGAGATGAGATCGGTGCGAAGAATACGCTCACTATGATCGGATCAGATATACAATGTACACACAGAAGGACGTAAGTAACTACCGGGGAAAACCAAAACAGATTGATTGGGTGATGCAAAGATAGAATCAGGCAATAAAGGTAGAGAGCATTAATCGCGACCGGCGTGTTTGTACTCTAAACTAATATGTAAAGTTTCGGTTCGGTTTCATTAAAACTAATATATTAAGTTAACATTCAAAACGAGAATCTCCGTCTAAATTTTGGGCAAGTCATACACAAAATAAGTGGCATAACAACGATGAGTTAGGTACACTAGTAAATTAGTTTGGCTTTGCTCAATTATCTGTCGGTCGTGTCTCGGGCCGGGTAACCCGACGCCGCTCTTTTGTGCAGCACAAAGACGCTAATTAAATAAAAACAAAACGCTAATTAATTCGCGTCACAATGAGCGACAGACGAGCCTCAGCGTGCCTCTGTTCCCGCTCAGCGCTCACGCAGTAAAAATGACGGACTAACGGAATCGTCAAAGATCAACTACAGCTACTCGTAGTAGTACAATTCTAGGTAGGTAAATATTGTTCTACTGGAAGAACATTAGCACGTTATATGTATGTATTTTGTATACTAGTCAAATATGTTACATTCAATATGCTTTAAGTACTTCATATTTGTGCATTTTATTGTAGGTAGGTAGGCACCTGCTTAAATAGATTTCAAATTATATGTATAATAAAAAGAAGCCTTAAAATGAAAGGTAGGCAGAACGCCCAGTCTACATAAGTTAAGCAATATTCAGTTACATTGAATGCACTGCAATACATTAAAGGCACAAACAGGCAAATTGTAGAGAGTCTATCGAAACGATCACAAGATCTACAGGTGCTTGCCAATTGGCCAGACGCTTGGCAATAGATTATAAAAAAAAACCTGGGAATTGAATATGAACTACCGGCTTCGTGCTGAGAGCACATGGATTAGTTTGCTCTTTTAGTAGGAGACAGTGTAATTATGTTTAGTAGGAGATAGTGTAATTATGTTTAGTAGGAGATAGTGTAATTATGTTTAGTAGGAGATAGTGTAAGTTTAGTAGGAGATAGTGTAATTATGTTTAGTAGGAGATAGTGTAATTATGTTTAGTAGGAGATAGTGTAATTATGTTTAGTAGGAGATAGTGTAATTATGTTTCGTACACAACTCTACCTACTTCGGGATCAATACCTTATCATTCAAAATGTTGAGGTGTTATAAATGTTTATGAACGCTTAGACTGTTACTCTACGTAGGTATTTATATCACTATCTGTGTATTAATTTCTTAGTGATTTTTGATTTTTTGTGACGTGGTAATGACTCTATTGTACAAGTGTTCTATCTAATAGGTAACGTAAACACCAAACGTCTATAAGTAGCAGAAACATATATCAAAGTCTCACAACCTTCAGCAAATCGTGAGTAGGTATGTTTGTGGGTGTCGGTGAGTACTCACCGGGAGGAGGGTGCAGCAGCGGCGGCCCCGGGAGGAAGGCGGCGGCGACGGCTGCCTGTGCGTTGAAAGCGGCGGCGTAGGCCACCCGACTGGCCATCGAGGCTGGTAAGGGAAACTGCGGCGCGTACGAGCGCGGCTCCCGGCCCTCGGATAGGTTCAGCACTCGGTCTTCGCGGCCATCGAAGTACCGCTCCCGGCTCTCGCGGCTATCCGACAGCCCCAGCAGCTCCTGGATTGCGAACGGCGAGCGCTGCGGCGCCCGCGGCGCTCCATGGTTAGCGCTCATCGCTTGCATTTTAAAACGCTTATCGCAACATCTCTACTTCTGGTGAATTAAAAAAATGTCTACGCACTGGTTAATACTAATAAACACTGAATATCTTTATGAACCGGTATCGATATCGTAATGTCATGTAAGTCGCAAGCACTGCGTACGCGAGTCAGCCAGCAATCAGCACGTGCGATCGCCGCAGCGTCCGGAGCGCGTCTGGTCGCGGCGCCGCCCGACACTGTGTAAAAACGAGAAAACCCCCCGTGTGGCGCGGGTGTCACCCGACCGCCGTCCAAACGACCTAACTCACTACCCAGCTGGTACAGCAAGCGATCCTTCGCTCCTGAGCGGGGCTCAACCCCCGCGTGTCAAAACGTATCAAGCGCCGCAGGTCCGCGCCGCGCGCGGGTCATTTCGGCGACGCGACGGCGCGGGAGGCGGAGCTAACTAATAGCCAATACGGATATTTTGTTACCGCACTCTATTGGCCAGATTTCTTCGCAAGAGACACGCCTACTCATCCGCTCGCATGGCATAAAGTGAACTTTATCCCAATGGTAGAGCTTTTGATTCGGAATGTACGGCGACGGCGTGATTTAATTTTGATTAATTGTAAGAAATGAATAGAGCGAGCGTGGCCGGTGCGGTGTGTGCAGGGTGTTGCGGGGTCGTGCGGGGTGCGGTCTGCAGGTGGATAGCACTTCCTAGCGAGCGTGTAGGGCGCCTTAACTGGTTAGTCTCAATGGTGTAGGGGTATTAACTTACGAGTTTCACACGAGTGTATAATGTCCCATTATCAACGATTGCCCACCCTCGTCCGCCATGTTGGACCGCGGCCGCAGATCTTTTATCATCAAGCTGGTCTGCCCGTGCGCTGGTTGCGGGGCCGATGAAGGCTGTATCGTGTTACTAGCATTAACGTCACGTTCACAAACCATCTTTAGTAGATTCTTTGTAAGAAACAGCCAAAATAAAAACAATCAAGGTTTTTATAACCTGATTTCCTGTACGGAGACCAACCATAAAAAAAATAGTAGTTAAATTTTACAAATTATGAACGCATTTTGAACACGTAAGCATGGGTATACTGCCACCTATTCACTAGCCACCTACTAGAGTGGAGCACAGCTACTCACACTCAGAAGATCAGATGGCAGATGGGCCAGTGTGGTTCTGGAGTGGAGGCCGCGTGTAAGTAAGAAAACGAAGTGTTGGTCGACCGTTCACCAGGAGGGAAGACGATCTCCGTGCAGTAACTGGTCCGGGATGGATGCGAGTAGCATAATATATAAACACGATAGGTACTATTACATGCTTATATGTGTTGATGGCGTTGCGCCAGGATGAAATGTGCAGGGTATGTGACCATCCCAAGAGACGGGCTCTACGTGTGCGATGGCAAGCTACAACACAACTGTGAGGTACACACCCGAGGTGTCCCCATCACATGGCCTGCGGGATCGTACTGGATATTATCTGCGTCCGACGCAGGCATCAGCTGTCACAGCTGTCATCACAATACAGATTATGCAAATATCTTGATAGATATGAAACAGGTAACCATATCTCCAATTAGGGTGTTATGGTGAACGCAAAAGAACATACAACAAAATCATAAGCCATGAACTATATAAATGAGTAAAATAAGTAAAGAAGGTGGGATACATCTACTAGGGTAACCAGACTAAAATCGAATTGAACACACTGTGAACTAATACTTTTTTCAGACGGGCGCAAGAACCCAAAGCGTCCAGCCGTGTGCGTCCCGCGTACCACCTCCTGCCACTGGTCAACTTGGTGCTCAGGTCCCCCTCCGCCGCATCGCTCCATAGATGCCGCGGTTGACCCGTCCCTTATGCTCGCCCACATAGGCACGATACTCCCCTATTCTTATATCGTGGTCTAACTAACAGAGTCTTAGGGCTTTGAACTCACCCAAAATATTGGATTCAGCCACCAAGTTTTCGATCTCATCGTTTTTCTCACAAATTTTCTACAAGATGTATCGCGACTCTCCCACTTTACGATATGCTGCACCATCTACTTGAATAATATCCATATTTTACTCACATTGTAACACTTAATCAAATCATATATCCGTTATGTACATGATAGATAGACATCTAGTTAATAAGTGAGAGTGATTGCATCCCGTCTGATCAGCATAACGAAGTGTGATCAATAGTCAATACGCGAGCGCCCGCCGCACTCGAACACTCGAGTTCGAGCGGAGTGGGGAACTCTACTTAGTGTCGTAGGTCTTGGTACTCATGCATTAGGTACTTGGTTACATAGCGTATTAATGAAAGATTCAATAGCTTCTCCATTAATTATGGACACAAGTATTCATTAGAGCCTCTTTCTTAATGCCAGACAATGAGGAAAATTCGAGTAAAAATTGACGTCAAACGTGATTAAAATGTCTCAAGAAACCGGTAAAACTAACAGTTAACTAACAAAAAAATAAAATTATATATTAATCAGACATGCTTAATAGATAACGTTATTTTAATTTACGGTTTACGATTTAAGAAATTTATACAACAAAAGAAACAACAACAACACATCTTCACGCCAGCTCTCTAATGGCGTAGGCAGAGGGAACGGTATGTCATACATCACGATCCTTACGAACCTGCCTTGTATCTTCCACATCATAAGAAAGGTATTTTCTCTAAATATCTACAAAATCACTTGAGAGAAGAAAAGAAGTATGTAAGCATATTAGTATTTGTCTCATTAAACTCGTGAAGCCGCTTATAGGTGATTATTATTAATATTCTTCAATAATAATTGCAATTTCGACTAAAGAGCGTCAAAAATTTGTATTGAATAAATGTCTTATTTAATAGTAGGGTTCTTAGAGAAAACACGTTTAGGTAAGTTGCATCTAGCGAGAACATGGAATGTGAACTCACATGAGGCAATGTCATGTAATCTTACAAAATAAACTAAACAAAACAAGGTGCGAGGACAATGACACTTAAAATGT
>JAFELO010001182.1:981165-1072693 GCA_017140195.1 Eumaeus atala | reverse complement strand
GCAATTAAAGCCCTTGTTATATAAGAATTACGACTTATATTTGGGTAATAGTAATAGTCCTTCGTTTGAATTCATGTGGGGGGTTGTATTATAATAAATATTAATAGTGAGTTTAACAAGTGGTTCTTGAGCACAGAATGAAATTTCAGATATAATAATGTTCACCACATTTCAGAGTATCGTTGTCTATTTCTAACATAAGTATCTTCTAAACCTTCCCTGGATCCCATTCCGATTTCCTGGTTTTTTATATGTAGATCAGAGGCCCCGGATTATTACCAGGCATAAATTAAGAATTTGAGGTCTAACCGTTAAGCGTCATCAAAACGTGTGTACTAGAGGAAGAAAACACAACCCAAACAAAAAAGGATCAGTATAAAAACTTGCAATGTTTCCACCACCAAAATATGTATACCCTCTTTCCTGTCACAAATTTGCCGTAAACGGAATTTGGCTAAGAAGATATTTTCACCTAACTAATCTTAGCTCTGGCTGTAGTGACGAATTCTCGTAGAATCCGAAGACTTGGGCAGTAGTTCGCTGTTCATTTTCTTTCAGTGTTTGCAGCTGGTATGTTTTTTCTCTAAACTTCACTTCTGACTTTTCTTCGTTCGGAATATTGGATCTAATTGATTGTGCTTTTTATAACTTTCATTCCTAACCATACCCTTAGGTGTGTCGCGGGGTAAAAGATATCTGAACTAAAGGCAGTTAATAGGTTTGAGAAGTCATTGCCAAAAGTTAAATAATTTCAATCGTTAATGTGCATATATCCACCTATTTATATACGGAAAGCTTGTAATTGTTGAGGTTTTGTAAGAAAAATACACATTTTTTTATAGAATAGAGTGTCAAACGAGCAAACGGAGACCTTTTACGACTACCGACGCCAATGAACATCCACATAACAAATGACAATAATGTCAGGTAAATCAGACATTTATTAGTTTATTATATTCATGGAACAATGGTACCCAAATGTGTGTGGGGCCAATGGCGCAGTGAAGCCCCGAATATCCAATAAAACCGCCGCAAGTACCAACAACACTACCCTACGTGAGGCGCCTCGGATCCGTAGAACCTTAGAGGACGGACGCCGCCTCCCGGGGTCGTTCCGCGCCACCGAATATCCCAGCGCCAGAACATACAATAGGTGTTTTCTATCCGTACACCTCCAACTTCTGCTATTTTGTCCACTTTTCTTATAAAAGTTTTACAAAAAGCTTCCCCTAAGGTGACTGGGCATACCCCTGGTTACTAGAGCTCCACCGCCACGGCGAGGCTTGGTACATAGCGGGAACTTTCAGAAAGTAAATGGATATACCTAATGGTTATGTAATATTACGTGATTGACAACAACAAGTTCACGCAAATGTTTCACATTATATTGTAGGACCTACTTTCACGGATTTTATTGTGGTTTATTGCAGTATTCTACCGTGACTTGTTTATTTCTGTAAATTGAACGACAGAATTTTAAAATCACTTTATTGAAGCCTTATTTAAGCCGCCATTAACGTAGTTTTACCTTATTTGCCATGTTTCACACATTTCTATTATAGAATCAACTAGAAACCGAAGTTTGTAGTTCATTTATTACCGAAATCTCCAGCAGGCAGCAACTTTGATTTTAACAAGAACCTGTGTAAGAGGCCTTAAATCGATTTGCTAGTGAAAATTCGCCGACTCCACTTAGAGACGAGCGCTGTACATTATTGTTAGATATAAATGTACTGTCAGTCTGTCAGGTAACCCGATGTCCGCGGAACCTCATGACGCGTCTCTTGTGTAGGGTATGTATGTTTGCGCCACAAAGCGCACAATGGGCCCGGCGGTCGCACGAAACACGAGCGGCTCGCTCCCACGTCGCTCTCACAATATTGTGATAGCCGAGTGCCCGCGGCAGATAGAGCTCATAATACATTTTTTGCACATCTCGTGGAGAACTGTCATGTATTACTATACGTGTGTAAGACGAACTCTAATTTATGTTGGTTTTCGAACGTAGACATTTTGGTGAGTAGGACATTTCTGTTTTCTTTTAGCTGGTGACCCACTTGTAGGTACCCACGCTATTATTTGTAAAACTTGTTGTGTGAGAAATTGATTCATTTCAACATTTTTACATAAATCGTAATCATAATAAGTTGCCACATTTAGGTTTCAAAAAATAAACTGGAGTAAACCATTAAACTGATAATGAATTGCCATCGAGGGATGAGAAATGATATTTCTATACACCGAGAATAGATTTTTTGAAATCAAGCATAGTTATACTTCTAGTCACCAAGATCGGCAAAGAACCTACCCTGAAAATAGATATTTCTTAAACCAGTAATAGTTACCACTAGATTTTTTTAACGCGAGGAAAATGCTTTTATGCACCATCCAATCAACTCTGGGTGAGCCGGAAGGGTGTGTCGGTTCGGACTAAAAACCTCTGCGACAGCCTTCGGTCGTTGTGGTGGGGTGTCCCTAATCTACCAGCGACGGGACACCCCAGCTACTGGGGGACAAATGTGGGACCGTTTCTCTCCACAAAAGGGGCCACTCAGAGCGTCCTCAATATTATCATAGCCTTACGGGATCAGGCGTCCATCCTCGACGCCCAGTTGTGAAATTTTTACGCTAGAAGGCGCCGTAAGTAGCATCTCCTGCGAGCTCGCACACATTCGCGCGCCGCTTCTTGTCGGAGTTGTCACTAGGTACAACGATCGTTATGTCCGGTAAGATATAGTCAATCATATGTTATGAATTACCCACAACAACGTGTATCGCGTCCCTTTAATATTAGTGAAATAAACAAAATTTTATTACTTCGAACTACTTACATAACTTTACAATTGTATATCTTTAATTGTTGAATGACGGCCTGTGACGTAAAACAGACCTTGTGAAAAATGAACCCAGGAAAACAAAAGAAATACGATCTAGTGCTACTGATGCAACTCATTTATTCATAGGACCTGAAAGAGTGGAACGAGTGCATCACTTTACTTACGTGACCAGCGTCTTACTGGAGACAGGAGGAATGGATGAGGTCATCGCTTTACTGACAGCCAAAGAAAACGGTGCCGTGGCTCAACTCCGTCCAAGGCGCTGGTGGTCATAGGAACTGAGTAAGAATATTGAAGATTGACGAATGTGAATCATGGAAGGTAACTAAAAATATTTCGCGACATATGCAGGTTTTTGTTTACCGGCGAGCTCTAATGAATTCTCCGCACTTTCTAAGAACCTATCAAAATTTCCAACCGAGAGGTTTATGAGAAATATGCAGATTAGACGTCATAATACCCTGATCATATACGTTAAAACGGCCTATAAATTGGAACCCACAGGGTAGGGGCAAAGGTTGTCAACCGAAATAAACTTGGCCTCGTCAAAACCGATCAAAATGGAGGCTCATTGCCGACGCCGAACAAAGAAAGGATAATTGTTGAAAGGATAGCGCCTCCGAAATTCCATCTTCTGCACTTCCTACACATATACCTACTTACAAACAAAGTTAAGCCATATGTAAATAATTTGCTGGCTCTGGTAATAATTTTATAGAAAAGTAGCAGCTCGTCCCGGCTTCGCACGGATATTTCATAAAATTTCGCAAAAATTCATTGTGTAGTTATCTAACGGGGTTTAACGCGATAATAAAAACACTTATTACAAGGTACTGGCTAAGTTTTTGTGAATACCTTGCTCAACGTTTCGATTGGGTTACACCAGCCGTGGTCACGAGCTGACTTAGATAACTACAAACAAATGTGTGTAACAAATGTGAAAGTCTCAAACAAACAATAAAAATATAAAAATTATAAATTCATGTGAATGAAGATTCAAAGTCAACAAATTAAATTGTTGACAGAAAGACGTCTGTCGGGACAGCTAGTTGTAAATAATCTCTGCAGCGAAGTAAGTCCCATACAAACTAAAACGTTTTAAAAAATGTTATATAGCCTATGTTCGTCACAAATAATGTAACATTCTATTGGTAAACTAATTATCCAAATCGGTCGAGTAGTTTCGGAGCCTACTCATGCAAACGAACAAGCAAACACATGTTTCTGCTTTATAACATTAGTATAGATAATACGGTTCGCGGTGGTATTACATGACTCCTCATTTGGCAGCTAAATCCGCTTTACATAGGAACATAAATGGATAATTATATGTGTGGCTGTGAGACCATTCTCATAAGTGTCACAATTTCATAGGTGTCAATTTATTAGCTCTACCAGTGACCAACGGGATGGATGCTGGGTACCTATCTCTAAACTTGAGCATGACATATTTGCTCACTCGCTCTAACGAAGTTCAAGTTTGAAATACTATTAATAATAAGCGACACCGGCGGTGTATACAAAAAAAAGTTTTTATTAACAGTATGAGGACACGTGTATTGGTATTTTAGCTCCATCAGTGACCAAGGAGAACATTAGATATCTGCACGTTAACTAGTGGCTGAAATATTTTATTACATATATTTGAAACTTTTAACTGTCCAAACTTAATAAACTATTCCTTAAAATACTTACTTTTCTTGTGAGAATATCTTTGAAATCCACGTAGGTATATTATATATATATTAAGTCCACGTATCAAATTGAAGGTTGTTCTAAGTTGAAAGAGTTCGGGAGCAAATCACAGACAGAACACAGCAATCATTCCATTAGATGCTTCAAATACATTTACTGTGAAGAGGCGTCGCATAAAGTGCGTTGGCGACGCAACGTCACTGAAGTGGCAGCACCTCGGTGATAAAGAGCCGACAACTCTTTGAAGCTTTTGTGGCCCTAGTCTCGACAGCCGAGTACCATTACAACGGCCTTGTACCTGCCGCAGTATCTACTGTATCACTGAACGTCGCGTCTTTTACCTGCTTAGTATACTTGCACGCGGGGAATTATCTTTGACAAATGTTTTCATTGAAAACACCACAAAGTACATTTTATGTTACTCTCTCCTACGAAAAATAGCACTTAAAAGCGTAATTTACATAGTCGGCGGCGCTCCGTGGTAATACAGAAAGAGGTATTTCTGCTACAAGTATTAGATAAAGGATCCGTATTTATTCTAGCAGGGTAGATTAGCATTTAATTATAAAGTAATTATAGGGTCGGGCTAGTTAAATAATTAAATAAACCGCGATAAAATCCATAAGAGTGGTTTTATTGTAATGAGTAACATTCGCGTAAACTTGAGACATCAATAATTATAAAGTCATTGAAAACAATAATAGACATAAACAAAAATCTTCGTTTTTTTAAATAACTTTTAACTTAGTCCTCTAATGACAATGGCTGCTGTAAATGAAATGTCGGGTTTGTTTTCGAAAAGTGTTACAGGATTTTTTCTAGGAATATTTCTGTATTAGCAATATCTTAACAAGAGGTAACAAATAAGGTTGACATTGGATATCTTGCTATAGGCCACCACCATGGTTCAAGCTTCGTCGTGGTGGTGGGGGCTCAGTATCCTGAGGTGAACTCAAGCGAAGACAATTTGACCGAGGGTCTGCTGCTGATTGGGGAAAACTGTAGATATTTCTTGCCCCAATAAAGTGTTGGGCCTAACATCCGCGTAACTTCTGCTTACCATCACTTCTTCTACTTCTGGGTACTCTGAGATAGTCGATCGATAGCACTGGAGAGCTTTAAGTGGATATTCGGTTCATGCGCGAATCCCACACATCCATCGGATCCCACCGAGGACCATAGAGGTCCCTAAATGTATTTCCCCCACGGCATAAAAGAAATAAAAAATACTTAAATAATCACATCTCGCTTGGCCACCTTTAATTTTTATCACGAGTAGATATGCATAAAGTAACAAATGAACTATAACAATAAAAAAACTATATAATAAAGTGGGGGTGTTTGATGACTGAGGCTCATGGACATCCGCTTAGTTATTATGCAGAGGTGTTGTCCTTCCCTCTAGTGGGACACCGGTAACTCGAGAAAGAAACAAACAAACAAAACTTGACAGCGTACATGTTACTTTAAGGCGGTGTTATGAGAGCGTGAATTATTATCTCAGTCGCTAGCCAGATTCAACTTTTTTATAGGATAGGTCAAACGAGCTATCGGAGCCCCCGATAACGAGCGACGCATCTCTCCCATCTGCGGAAGACAGGTGGTCGGTCGCCTTTCGACCCCAAATCTAATATCATACCCGACGAGTACTCTTCGCTTCGGTCAAAACAGGTCCAAGAACAACACGTCCAGTTTTTTTTATCCTAGGAATAATATTCTCCTAACATCGGGAACACAGATATGTTACACTACAATAGTCCACACGAACCCAATATACTTAATGGTCGCGCTACACATTAATATAATCCACAAATCCACTTACGCTTATTTACGGCTATCAAAGCTCGCCACGACCGCGCCATATCCATCCAGCCGTAATCCACTTACCGCTTGCGTCCACTCCTTGTGGCGGCTTCTTGGCGTGTGTAGTCTCTCTACATCGTATATACCTACGGGATTTATTTTTAGTTGTTAGCTGGTATTGCTCGTTTACCAGTCAGCGCGCAAGCCACGGATTCGATCCCAGATTATGATTAAGAGTTAGTGGTGTGGTGAGGTGATTATGTTTTAGTAAGAGGTAGAATGTAGCGGACACTACAGCGCGATTGGGCCGGCACGACCGGGGAGGTACTGGTCCGCAGAGTCGTCGTCAAGAGGTCTCGCTCACATAATGCTTGACTTGTTCGGTGTCGCGTTTTGTTCGGTTTGTAGGCGATAGTCCATTGCGGAAGGGAGGGGGGGGGGTAAAAAAAAGGGGAAAGGCATCGGCATCCAAAATTATGCTCATGTTCATGGGCGTCGTTAGCCGTAAAAATGCGCTCATTGCTCGTTTGTCCCCACATACTATAAAACGTACCTATTTTCTCTATATATTACTACATCTACATTTTAAAATTTTATTTTAAGCCACCAAAAAGATCAGTAAATTTTTACCACCACTGAAATGCCACATCCCCCTACAAGATGCAGGAGTATATAAACTTGACTGTGGCTATGGTCTCTCTTATATAGCACAAAGAAAAAGATCAATCAAAACGCGTGCCAAAGAGCATACAGTTGACATTAAACAAGGTCGCATTAAAAAATCTGCAGTCTGTGAACACCGATGTTGGCCCCTGGCATTACAAAGCACAAATCCTCGCGAAGAAACACAGATTCCGTCTTAAGATAATCCGCTATTGAAAATAAAAAAAAAAATAACCAAATTTCAATAGAGAAGATGGCTGTGTGCACGCTTCTGCGTGGGACTCAGTTATAAACATAATCAAATCAAAATCCAAACATAACAACACCTCACAGCTGCATGATACAATAAGCGAACAACTAATTATTTTTCATAATAATTTTCGGGTAATTTTAATAACTCATAACATCGCGACATTTGTCATCTCAGTGCACCCGTGACCATGGTAGCTGTAAAGCCTCTGAAACGTCCGGATCATAAAATATTTAATAAACCGCGATAAAATCCGTTAAACTAGTTTAATCATGACAACATTCGCGTAAACCAAAGAAAGTATTATAACTACTTGCTATTAAATTATTAATTACACAATTCAAATTTATGAATGTTATTTGGCTGTAATAACATAATTTTTTCAACGCGTTTGGGAGAAATCACGATAGTATTTTGTCAGAATGCACACGCACGCACACTGATATTGAAACCGGGAGATAAGAGATAAAACATGTATCCAAGTGAAGTCTTTTTACATTTTTATGTACCACTGATGTAGCTGATTCCACTAGTTGACCCGTTAACAAACACTTTAAGGCTCGCGGTATGAAATAAGTATGAGAAATAAAATCCTATGAAGCGTAACGTAACAATAAGCGCCATCTCTTAGAGACCTAACTCCCTAGCACTCTTTTTAAATAAACACTAGCAGTAGTGTGGCACACACACCATTTTCTTAATTCTCGAGCACTGATGCTGATACTGTCTGGGATTCGACGTTTATATGGGATTCATGTTTAGCGCGAATGCCCACTAAGAGCGGATATCATCAGCTGTGCAGTAAGGTATCCTCATAAGACTGCCTCGTGGTCCAGTGATAAGGCATGTTCTACCACAGAACGAGAGGTCTCTGGATGGACCGAAATCAGAAATTACGTTTAGCCGTCGAAGCGACTTTTCTCTAATTCTCTCCGGTCAACTCGGATTCCCGCTCATCGCCATAGGAGAATGAAAAAGAGACACACTTGTGCGCTATGCCCAGGTAGATACCTTTTTTGTGCAAAACTAGCAGTCCGTCCCAGCTTTGCCTGGGTATTCCACAAAGTACGTTGAAAAAAATTGATTTACAAAAACTATAAATATTAATTAACATTCCAGGTAACAAATAATTTAACAGGACAGAATCATTAGGGACAGCTGGCTGTCAATAATTCATGCAGCTTTATAAAGATTTACTTTCATATTCTTCTTAGCGTTCGTGGTTACCGCGTCGAAGTTTCCATAATTAACAAAACCACTGGAACTATTGAAAAATATTTTATCATTGCCCATTCAATGCGAAAAAAGACAATAAAGTGTTTCCTCTGCATAATATTAGTGTATATGGAGGGGAGGGGGGGGGGACGAGAAGTCACAGTGTTTTTACGACCGCCGTTGCTCATGAACATCCGCATGCCCTCCTTACCTCCGCCGCTCCAATGGGCCTATATATAATAAGTAGTAACACTTGGATACATGGACGACCTATAGGCAATGCACAACACATGCGTAACTCTAAAAAGATGAATAAATGAGGTAAATTTAAAAACTGACTCACACTCGTCAGGCGATTAAATTCTTGAAGCGAATAATACGTGTATCAACCCTAGGTGAGCGCAAATTTGCGCAACACCTTTTTTATTGAGGGCTCGTGGGTGNNNNTGGGGGGCGGGTGGGGTACATAATTACGCACCGCGGCGCCCTGCAGGCAGGAGGAGGGGGAAGGGGGAAGGAATCCCGCATCAGAGGGCTAGTTTCATTTTATATCAAATTACTCTTCTCCTTTACAGCCTGCGCGTGGAAATCTGGACGTGAAAACTGAACAATTCTATTAAAGTTTCCGATGGACGATCGGCGTTGGACTCTCAGTTGTGTCGTACACATTAAGCATGGGTTGCACATGCGAGTACCGTTCATGGATACCTCTATGTACCTATTAGCGAACCGCGAATGCGCCTGTGTATAACGGGGCCCAAATTTTTCGCTAAAATCTTCCTCGGGAATTGTTCTAGTAAAAGCCCATTTGCACGAAGGAGGGCAACGCATCGGCTTGGTAATTATATGAATGTTCATGGGCGTCGGTAGTCGTGAAAAGGCTCCGATTGCTCGTTTGTCCCCCTATTCTATAAAAAAATGTAAAAATCGTTTGAAAATCCGTGCAATAGATTTGGAGAAAAAATATCTCATACATAGCTTTTGTGAACTTTGTTATTATGTAATATAAGATATTTGTACATATGTAATTTGAGGCAATCGTAATATGCATCTAAGTTTAATTTCATAGAAATAGTATGCGTGTACTTATGTGCGTGTGTCAGAAGTTATACTTCTTTGGCGTAACTAACTTCTAGGTGTCGCTTATTCGCAACGGCTTTTTCCCTAACGCGCCAAAAAAGTGTAACTTCAAAAAAGTAAAATATATTTCATAGATTACTTAAAAAAACATTAAATTTCTCTACATTTACGGTAAGCTCATTCCCTATCAGTTTTTAAGGTTACGTCCGCACAGAAATGAAAGATTACTAGTAACTCTTGCATTCGGTTAGCTTATTTCCGTACCAGTACGCAAAGTAATTAGACAAAAAACTGTATATAACAGCTTGGACGGGCGACTAGCGTCTACCTCTCAAGAAAAAGATGCGCTGAGTACGTCTCAGCGACGTATGCGCGGTAAAGCGTTACGCTGGTGTTATTTGATGGATCGATAACAGTTTCACACGATGTGTGATGTTGTTATTTTTTACAGTGCGCCAAGTCCTTACTTTAGCAGTCAAAACCAAAAATCATGAACCCCACTAACACTATAGATGATTAATGATAATGTATGTATTTTTATGAATCTTTCTCGCTAAAAGTATACACTATGCAATGATAATGGCATGGTTCTAGAAACATGGTATGGCATATAACCAATTTCATTCTTATTATGGGGATAAATGAGAAGTCAAAGTCTCCTTACGCCAACCAACGCTTAGTGATGTTTGTATTATTGTTGTCAGGCACATGCGCTGCCCATAAACATCCGCATAATTATCATGCCGATGCGTTACATACCCTTTCTCGAAACGCAACACCGAAGGCGGAAATTTACAACGATATCACTTGAGCGAAAAGTTGGGTCTCGTCGGCCGTGCAGCTCAAATTTGGCTGCAATGCGTCTTTTACAAAAGTACCTATCCCATCGTATTTGGGCCATTGAAGGGGAGGTGGAAAAGAGGGTAGGCCATATACATGACTAAAATGCGGATGTCTATGGGCGCCGGTGGTCGTCCAAAGGTTTAGTTTCATCGTTTATACTTTACGCTTATACTATAATAAAAGATAAAAAGGAAGCCTTAAGACTCCAATAATAAATAGCGAGGCCGCTAGCGCTGGCACCTAATTGGGACCGCTAAGAAAAGTATTACTCTAAAAGACTTCGTGTTATTTTGCAAAAAAAAAACTAATAAAACCATCACCACGGCTACCGAGACTTTTGAGAGCCAGGGCCGTCTTGGACTATAATTGGGAGCGCGAAAAACGAAGACAACAGAAAGAAAACAGAAAATCTTAATGAGCCATTTATTGTCCTGGCTCTTTCACTTTATAGCAGCAGGGATTCTTATTTAGATAGTTACTTTTTTATTCCAAACGGCAAATGAGAGAGGGAATCTGAGACGATGCTATGGGAACGAGGTCCATAAACAACAACTCATCATGGGCCTGACAACGACTACTGCTGAACTTAGGCCATCTCCAAAGCGTGCCATATATAGCAATCTTAATCCGCTTGTGCTACTGCAGTGTCGTGGAAACACGCTGTCGTGTGAAAACATCTAGTCTTCTTTTTTTAAGTATAGGGGGCAAACAAGAAATCGCAGCATTTTCACGATTACCGACGACCCTTAAACAAACATCGTAGCATAATCATGACAGTGAATAAACTATTTCGATGCGTTGCCCTCCTTTCCTCCTCCCCCAATGGGCCTCATCGGATAATAAATAAGTAACATACTCTTTATACAGATAGACTAATAGTTACTACTGTTGCAGCTTTGCGACGTAATCGGCTTGCGGTGATGACTATGAGCGTGGGCTTTCTGATAGCGGGATATGGGAAAAGAGACAACTCATCAGCATTAATTATCTCTTATTTTGCGGATGTTTATGGGCGTTTATTGTCACCAAGACATTTCAACTGCTCGTAATAAAAAATACACAAATTGATAGACTAACACATATACCATTCACCGGCTCTTATACACTTGTGATGAGCTGCGTCCAGCGCACTAGATGGCGCATCACGTTGTAGCAACATTTGAGCACCTGTCAGGTACGTTTTTTGGAAACTCGGGGATATGCATTCATGCGCCATGATTGGCCCTGTATATCTCTCGCTCGACTGCAGTTGGCCTCCTTTTCGTAACGCATTCATCACTTATTCATCAGCTCACTCAAGTTAAGTGTGCGTAAAGAAATTTTACTTCGAAAAGATACATGAATGATACCTACACCTAGATATATCCTACTAAAATAAAAAAAAAAAACATAAAATTACCTCTAGTCCTCCTTCTTAAGTTTAAAAAAATGTACCTTCAATACCTTCCAATTTAATTATGTAATACATATTCTATTATTAGGAAACCTACTCTTAATAAAGGCTTAATTTAATTAGTGACCATCTCAATAAGCAATACATTCGCAGATAACTAGAAATTTACTCATTTTAATTATATGTAAATTATCATCTATTACGTAAGCAAAGTATTGCTGGTTGCTAAAGGTGGTAGACGTTAGCGGTAGAGATGTCCATATCTATGTTCAAGGAATCATGATAATGTTGAATTATATGCAATAATCTTTATAGTAGAAACGTTACAATTTTAAGGTTTATTCTTAATTATTCTCATATTTCAAACCCCTTTAGGCGTAAACTATTAAAAAAAGATGCCAGTGTTAAGTGGTTTCGTGATTATTTATGTGCAATTTATATTTTCAGACAAGTGACCGTATTCTTACATCTATATAAAACTAAAGAAGATAGTAGGAGTAACCAACATATCTAAGCAAAACCAATATAATCGACTCGAAGACTCGCTTATCTTGAAGAAGCTTTTGTTACCTAGCCTGTAGATTTTTGTCTACCTATACACAAAGGAATCATTTTTTCCTGAATGCAAAGTAGCATACAATATGGTATTCCGAGTCTAAGCCATATCACATGTGCTTTTTTGTGCGAAAAAATAACAAGCGCACATTCATTCTCACCTAAAACCCTCCATTTATAATGTTAGTAAGGGTGAGCGATGAATTTCATATTTAATATTAGCTGATTTTAGAAGTAAGAATTATATTTGAGTCCTGTGTGTAAAGTACAATAAAACTGTAGCGGCCTTTAGTAAAGCCGTGGCCACCAGTGAACAGCTGAGCTGTAATTTGATTGGCCATGTTGACCTCCCAGAATCAGAATGGACATAAAGCAGCATACAATGCTCTCAGTACTTCGACGGATCGTCAATGGACCTAACATCTCTGTAAAGCTTCCAGAACAGCCCAGGTTTCGACAGCCTTTGTGGACTATGAAAGAGCACTTGTCCACAAAGGCCAGGCGCAGCCTCTGCTTGTACTCATGAGCGTTTTGTACAACTTGTCTTATTGTGAAAATCTGGTCCATGGTGCTAAATCTTCTACGAAACCCAGCATGCTCCGGTGGCTGAAATTCGTCAAGCTTAGAGGTGAGATGATTCGACTAGAGTCTTGAGAATGACTTGTAAATATGAAACCAAGAAGCGAAATCGGTCTGTAATTTTGAAGAAGCGATTTCTCACCCTTCTTTAAAAAATCAAAACAACATCACATCCAAACCATGCCATGGTAGGTACACCCCGCTGAAGGACGAAATTAAAAATCTTTGTTAGCTCTCTTAACACAGGTTCGCCTCCTGCTCTAAGAAGCTCGACTATAATTCCGTCCCTCCGGAGCTTTTCTCCCTTTAAGCTACGCTAGAGCCAGACTAATTTCACTCAAGCCGACGTCCGGCAGATCCCCTGACAAATGTCATGTTAGGCTTGCACGCGGATCGTTGTTTAGGATATACAACTTGCTACAAAAAGCTTCGCTCTCAGATAAGATCCCAAGCTTAGAAGAAAGGGCAACCCCAGAGTCAATCGTAACCTTTGTCAGATGACTTCTTCCAAGCTTCTCCACAAAAACCTTCGACCTATTCTGCTCAATCGCTTCGGTAACCCGCTACGTATTTGAGCTGCGAAGGTCTCGCCGTATTATTTTGCGGATTCGCTTTGAAAGAAGCTTGACATTGGCAGACGTAACGTCTTCGTGTGCCCTGCGTTCCGTCTTAAGTTTAAGCATCCTAACCGAGAGTTTAGCTTTCCTGCTCCGTCAATCTTTTTCACCCATGTCCCGTATGCAAGCAATCATGCCACTCATAGCCTCATAATTGGTACGCTGAGCAGGTCGATCGGAAATCACAGATTAGGTTTCAGACCGGCGCCACAGCTGCCTGTCGCTGATCCGATTGGTGGTACCGCCATCACTAGGCACGATCGCTGTCCGGTGATCTCGTCTATTTCACTGTCACTACACTGAAACAGACCAGACACAAACAACCAGCACGCTGAAATCTCTTAGTTATTAAGTGCGTCAAAGATGACGACTTTTACGTCTCCCTGGGCTTGGATGGAGGTTGGGAGTATTCTTAGGCACGCAGCTAATCCTCTATTGCATAAATATTTTTGTATAATTTAGAGATTCCTCTAAAACATAAAAGTCTCTACAGCATAGGGATTCCTCTAAAACATATACTATCTTCCATGACATAGAGATTTCCCGGTAATATTGTCATTTCCCAATAGTGTAGACATTCCGATTCTTCTAAAAACATAGAGGTTCTCTTAAAACATAGAGTATCCTCTATAAAACAAATATTTCTCTAAAATATCGAGATTCTTCTAAAACACACAGTGACATCAAGAACGTCTGAGTTTACGTCAATGTTTCTCAAGAAAACTACCTTTACTGCATTCCATCGCGAGTGTTACGCAATAAAACTAATTTAATGGATTCTATAGCGATTTATTTCCTTGTCTAACTAGCCGGACGTTATAAATTCTAGACAGCAAAAGGTCACAAGCGTAGTGAAATGACTGAAGTCGTAAATTACTGAAAGAACCGGAAGATACCTGAAGAGCTGAAGATCACCAAACGGTTTTCGACCATCTGTCGAAATGGAAACCTCAGTTTTTTCTGTCAAATTATGCGTTCATCTAGGCATAAACTGGAGAAAATAATTATACTGGGTCAAATGGGGGGTAAGCGCGCCAGAGGACGTGCTCCGATGCGATAGTCTGATCAGATTAGAGAGGCTCCCGGGGGTCCTCTACACTGCGCGTACCGTGCAGCGCAGAACATACGACAGTGGTGCATGCGGTCACGATATTCAGCATTAAGGGATCAGCAAAAAAGAAGTTTAACACATTAATGCAAGAAGGGCTTACCTTTTTCTTTTTGACGCGGGAAAATGCATTTACGCGCCTTCACTGGCCCTGGGCGGGGTCCAGTAGTGTGTGGGAGTCGCGGCACATGATAGTGCCGAATACCCACAAAAACCACCGTCAAGTGCCATCAGTGCCGCCCTTGGTGAGGTGCTCCGGAACAATCAACATCAGGGCACCTCGACGGCTAGTCAGCCCCCTATGGGACCATTTCCGCCTCCACAGATGGGGTTGCCCCGCACTACAGGACTACCCACCGACTTTGGGACAGTGCAATGGGGTGAAGTTCCCATCCTCACCCCTTGCCCCGTGCGGAAAAGCGCCTCCTCCTGTTGCAGTTTGGTCTCCTCTTCTTATAAGAGGGGTACGGAGAGCGCTTCCTCCTCCTGATCCTCAGCCCCCTCTCCTTATAAGAGGGGTGCAAAGATCCCCGTCGGTTCAATTGGCTTCGCCTGGGTTTACCCCAGGCTACTAAGCCACACCGCCACAACAAGGCTTAAACCATGGTGGGAATTACCTGTTGTATCTTATTTTATAATGTTAGGCAGTTAGCATGTTGTTTTTTATTTTGAATATATTAATGTTTGATAAGGCGCAAATCCACAGTAAAGAGCAGCCTTGTAAGTCGTTATGATGATGGGGTTATTGAAGTTAAGAAACACCTACATTTCAACAGATAATATAGTCATTATGATGATGGGGTTATTGAAGTTAAGAAACACCTACATTTCAACAGATGATATAGTCGTTATGATGATGGGGTTATTGAAGTTAAGAAACACCTACATTTCAACAGATGATATAGCTCGTTGCTTCCCTCTACTTGGGATCACTGCGATCTAAGCATTATTAAGTGATTCTAACGTTATAAAGCTGAAAAGTTTGTTCGTTGAATAAACTGAAACTACATTCTTATTTTAAACATTACTTCTATAACATCTACTCCATTTATCATTTTTTTATTTATCATTCGTTATGACCGAAAAAAGCGGAGGGCGTGAGTTTTGTGGTAGTTAAGTGTTAAAATATCGAGAGACCATTCTATGCTTTAACAGTAATCTATGAAACCAGTCCTATATGTTGCTCGTGAGGATATAATAATTACAAGTATTTAAGTTTCATTATATAAACTTTATTCAGGCCATACTACCCAACTAGTATAATAAGGTCGTTCTACTTCAGATATACCGATACGGTATAATTAAGATTGCAGGGCTCTACGCGAGCTCTTAATGCCCACAACTCTCTGTGAGTGCCATCGGCGGAGAGCAACACCGAAATTTCACGAGAATGAGTAGTGCTTTATTAACACTGAGTAAAATATTTGAGCGTTGGTGGGAGCTCTACATTATAAAGGAATTCCTATATATATAATATCCTCTAAAACAAAGAGTATCTTTTATAATATAGAAAACACGTGTAACATGGAGATTCATTTATAACACAGATATTTATCTGTGACATATATACGTCTCTAAATGTTTGACTCTTTTTTACTCCTTCAGAATCTCTATATTACAGGGATTATGTTGTAGAGAAGATCCTGTTATCTATTGTAATCTCTATGTTACAGAGGATTTTTTAAGTTATTATAAAATTTTTGCATTTTAAAGAGTCTATATGTTGTATGAAATCGGAATGCTATAGAGGAATCTCTAACGTTTTAGAGGTACGTCTATGTCATATACAATCTCTTTGATATATTTTAATCTATATTCCATGTTACAGGGTATTCTTACCGTTGTAAATCTATTCAAACGAATCTCTATGTTATAGAAGAGCCTATAAGGTCTATTATATAGAGATCCTCTATAGCATATATATATATTGTACAAGTGGTTTTTTTGTCATCAATCAAGGCGTGATGTACAAAATATAATAATTGTTGTTATCATAGTATTAGGTGTATCTACTTTTATTTTGGTTACTAATAATTTATCCATGTCATCGTGTTTTTGTTTTTTTCCTTTCAATAAATTAAAGACATTCGTTATACCATATTGATTGAAATATTTGTGTTAAAGCTTTGTGTATGTGTGCATATCTACAAGCCTGAACACGAAGGCTCGTGAATGCGGGCAAGTGAGCGAGCGCTGGGCGATGCACATAGCGGCCGCACTCTCCATTATACCGCGCACTAATGACTGACGGTTGATTAAAAAACCTAAGTCGCTGGGCGTGGCGCCCTCCCCAGCACTACCACAGGGGGGAGGATCCCCCCTCCACCTTCCCCGAGCGGCTCACCCCCCACTTCGATACATAATTAAGAGAGCTGTATTAATTTTTATACAAGTGATTTTTTTTACTCTCTGATACGTCTCTCTTGTGATTTGATTCTGTTTTTGATACGCTGGGTTTCAATACTTGTTGACTACGAGTTGAGAACTCCGCAAGTAGTAGGTGTCTAATAAAAGTAAGTGTTATACACACCTGCCTAAAGCCAATTAGCTATGGAGCTAAATATTTATTAATGAATTATAAAAGTTGATGACGTTCGTGTGGTAGAATGTTTTTAAATGTGATACAAGATTCAAAAAATTGGGATTATGTTGCTCTCCCCTATATTATGTTAGGCATAGGTATACGTGTTTCATGTAGTTAACTATAGGTGTATTATATATATTACTCGGTATAATGCTGTTGGCAACTTCAGGATAGTTCTATTCACTAGCCAGTCACGGGCTTGCTTTGAGTTTATTGCCTGAGGATACATTCTAATGAATTACTGTAATATGTGACACGTGCAGGCGTAGCAGTGCTCTTCATACAAACTAGTGGCTACTCAAGTGAGTGTTACTGAATTCTCAACACATGATTACTACAGTACAATTACTTTAGATATGGATGTGGCTGTCATTAGTTAGTTTTAAGGTCTTCCAGGTTTATTTCGCGACACTTATTACGTTGGAACATCAAATAAACACACGTTGCCATTAAAAAATAAAATTCACGGTGTTAGGTGCTTAAAATGGCCATGCGCATCTTAATCCTAGCCAACATCGGTAATAGATGAATTATAAGGTCTAGATTATTTGCTTGCTCTATGTAAAACCTACTGAATCCCCATCACTTATTTAACAAACTTTAGTATTCAAAATATGGATTTGTACTGGCTGTCACAAAATGCCAAATATTTGTGTAATTTGATATTTTTGTTGCAATTACTTTCAAATTGTTCAATATCATAAAAGAAAAAATATAAAAAATATAGTCTTCCAGTTTTTGTAGGTCGAATTTACATTAAAAAAGTGTAATATCACCGCACCATAGGAGGAGGTAGAGCCCTGCATGAGGCGACGGAATTGGGCCTTATCGGCGATATGAAGTAACCTCTCGCTTACTTATACTTACTTACTTACTTACTTCATACCACCGTAAAGTGACACTTACGGTGTTGCGTTTTATGCGCTTAATGAGTAGCCGGTGGCTCATTGGGGTGGGGGTGTAAAGGAGGGCGACGCATCGCCATTATTATGCTGATGTTCGTGGGCGTTGGTAGTCGTTGAAAGAATCCGGCCGGCCCAATTTCGCTACAATGCAGCATGCTGCATTATAGCACTACCTTATTACTATAGGTATATACCATGAACCAACCTAATATAAAACTCATATTCGTGTCGGACTCACATGCAGAAGATTCTGTCCCCTCGGACGGTACGAGCATTTTATCTTTTTAAAAGTCCAACCGTCCGTCCGTCTGAGCGTCCGCCAAGGCCTTTATCTCAGGAACGCCTGAAGGATCAAAAGGAAATTTATGTCAAATACTAATTAGGTCTGCAACGTTGTAAAGTACAGGAAAAAAATTAATGTCAAGAATCCACCCGTGACTATGGTTGCTATAAAGCTTCTGAGACGTCGGGCTAGCTAAATAATTAGATAAACCGCGATAAAAAGTAGTTTTATTGTATTGACTAACATTCGCGTAAACTTAAGTACTACTTAGTCCAACTCATTGCATGTTAACACTATCAAAAGACACAAGCGTTTATGCACATAAACGTTTGTGTATGCACTATACTTAGTGCATACACAAACTATGCACTTATCCACAATGAGATACCACGTAGGTACTTGCGGTTGAGCTAGAATCATAAAAATTACAGGACAAATAAATTACATCCGTGTAACATGTAGCGCTTCTTAAAGAGTGTACTTCATACTTCATAAATAAATTGCAACTTTGATCAACAATTTTTTTTTGAGTTCAAACTACTGCTTACATCAAACAATTTTGTACCAGATTGCTTTCTTCTGCGATGCTATAGATTAAAAATCAGATGGATTAAAATACACATACAAATACATATCTTTGATCCTGTAGATTATCCCTTCTGTGACTCGCTCCGTGTAAAGTGCTTTGTACTTCAAAGAACTTACAAAGAAACTTTGTTTTAAGTTAATCATTCTCTGTAATTTAAAAATGCCACTGTATTGCGTATTATACTACATGTGAATAAATCTAGATTGGGGGCCAAAAGCAATGCACTAAAATCCAATGGATGTTGTCGTGTGGGGAGGGGGGGGGGGTGTGAAGGAGGGCAACCCATCGGCATAGTAATTATGTGTATATTAATGGGCGTCGGTATTCGTAAAAAAGACTTCGATTTCTCGTTTGCCCCCCTATTCTATAAAAAGAATGTAGGTATTTTTGAGAACAAATTGCGATACCTATCCAATATATTTAATAACTAGTTGTGCCCCATGGTTTCATCTATGTAAAATCTATCTTGAGGGAGGGAGGTTCTTCCATGTTTAGTTAATCTAAGCCATATTCCAGCCAAAACTGTTCAGTAGTAGTTTCGTGAATGAATAATAAGCATATGCACTTTCCAAATTATTAATTAACTGGATATTTTTTATTCATGCAAAATTTTTAGGTAGCAGGTATATATCTTACTACCAGTTGCAGGCGTATGACGAAACTAAGGCCTACAATCTCTTATCTTATAAAGTAGACAAAAACTGTGTTTTCTGATGTTGTAGTGCCAAACGAGCAGTATGATTAAACACTCGCAACTATTAAACGGAACAATATAATCCATTATTTCCTCCAGACATTGCATTCTATTGAGTAAGTTGGCAAACGAACAGTCGAGAGGGCTGACTCGACCAGAGAGTCGAGCCTCACCGGACGAGTCGGCCAAATTGGGCTGCAAAGCATCAAGAAGATCCTCGGTTTTTCTAACATACGGAGAGAGACGAGTATTGGCCTCCAGATTTGGTGACTACCTCCGCCCATTAAAACTCACACGATTCATTTTACAATGCGTTACCTGCCTTTTCCTCATCCCCCTAATGCGCTTCTGGCTACTCACAAACCGCGATAAAATAGCCATAATTTTTAAGGTTTAAGATAGGGAAAGGTGAGGTAAAGGCCCGAATCAGCTGCAATGTAGCAATGTTACAGTAGGATTTTTAGCTTTGGCTAACTACTACATATTTTGTGCTGCAAAAAATTCCACGAATTAAATTAAAAATAAAAATTAATATGAAGATACGTAAGAGGAGACAGAGGCTAGTTTAAACGAGGGTAAGTAGTAACATCTTAATAACTCGGACAATTTCAAATATTTTGTTTTGATTTTGTACTCAGTGCATTTTCAAACAATACCGCCACTTTAACATCTTCAGTCTCGCCTTTCGTGCGATTAGTGAGTAGCCGGTGGCCCACTGGTGGAGGGAGGAGGGCAACGCATCGACGTAGTAGTTAACTGGATGTTCATGGGCGTCGGTAGTCGTAAAAAGGCTGCGATTGTTCGTTTACCCCCTATTTTATAAAAAAAAAAAATAGGATTTTTTAGTGGAAGTACTATCCCCGAGGAGGGCGCCATTTCCTTTTGTAAAGCCATATGATTATTAGCCGGGTGACCAAAAAAAAAAGCTTTACTTCGTAAAATTTGATTTCCGTCCCTGAGTATACCTGCATCTATTTGAACAATCTTTCTTTTTTTCCTATGCACCTATTGTTCTATCGGATGATTGTTGTTTCACTTGTCTGAAGCCAATTTTTATATATACAAATGTTCATAATCGGTCTGGGAATAGTTATATCAAAATTTTGGGGCAAGTGAAAACCTGTTACAACCTAATCTACACAGTTAATAGTATTTTCTCATTCGCTATTTTATAATAGGTTATTTATAACATATTTGTCAAATTGTATTGTCGTGATGAAAAATATATTCGTCATAGGTAAACATGACGGCGTAACTGCTTCGGTGCATCCAGATAATCGATTAGTACAGGTCAGCCCTAAGCGGGCCACTCCCACGCTGCGGGGACAATCTAGGGTGTACGAGATGATAAGGTGACGAATAAATAAAATTAAGAAGTTACCAGCTTAATTGTGACGTGTGCGGAAGCAGGGACAGTTTCCTAGGTTTTTTTCTTTACTACCTTTACTTAAAATTAGAAAAAAATATTTTCGAGCCCAACACCGGAGCGTAGTTCGCTCTTAAGCGCTTATGGTTATGTTATCTTATGGCTTTCCACATTCATTTTCTTTCAATTGAGTCACCATTGCAAATGATCATATAGATTATAGTAATATACTAGCTGTACCCCACAGCTTCACCCGCGTAACAATAAGATTCCATATTATAAATTTCACCCCCCTTTTTCACCCCTTTGATTTTCTAAAAATCCTTTCTCAATATTCGCTTAGGTGTAGCATGAAAGTATTCTCTGTATCAAGTGAGAAGTTTCTAATTATCGTAGTTTCGACTGTCTTTGTCTGTCTGTCAATCCCTCAGTCACTCAGAAACGGATGAGCTTTTCTTAGTAGATTATGATATTTCGGCGCAATATTTTTACGACCATTAAAATATGAAATGCGTTATACAGTGTTTATGTTATCCCGTCCCCTTATCGCTTAGAGATGAGCATTATGAGCCCACATAACTATGAGGGATCCCGCATGCATAATGCATAGCGGAACAATGTGTCCTGATGGGAATTTTAAGCACCATTATGTAACACTGAATTTTTCTTCGCTTCTTTTATGTTCCTTACAATACCGGTATATTTAAATCGAGGTCTATATCAACTGGAACAGGTGGAAATACCAGAGCCACTGTGCGCATAAAAACTTTTAAGTATCTTCCCTCTGCCACCGGTAGGTAGGTATGTACAAGTTATAGGTAATGACTCGTAAGTGATATAATAAACTTAAAAATTAAACGAGAATCACCTACTGCCAGGTATTATCTAAAGCGATGGTTTTCAACCGGTGTCCGCGGACTAGTGGTCCCTGCAGGCATCTTCACTGGTGTGGACCAGCCACGCTAGTAAATAAGTAACAAGATTTAACAGTCCACAGACTTTCCTTAATACATCTAGGGACTTTAAAGCCCCAACAGGGTGGTCCATGGCGGAATGGAAAATTCATCAAACGGTTCCCATGACTGAAGGATTAACCCAGTACGACTGATCTAAAAGTACCTACCACCAGTCTGGGTGAGGTTTTGAATTTTATAAAGTAGATAATTATAATTAATTTAACTATAATTAATTAATTAAATAAACTAGCCCCCTCTAACATTACTTACTATAGTTTACTACTACTTACTTATTATAGTTACTGACTATAGTTTAGAAAGAGGTAGTGCGATGTTACATTACAGATGAGTCGGGGTGAAACAACCGGAGAGATACCTCGCTCGCTTGGTACCGCCGTAAAGGTACAGTTTTCGGTTGCCTGTTTGAGGGAAGGAGGAAAGAAGGATAATCATCCATAGTATCGTATGGTTTGTAAGTAGTCGATGCCCCATTGGAAGGGAGTAGGAAAGAAGGGTATCGCATCTGCATGACAACAATAATACGGTTGTCTATGGACATCGGTAGTCTTCGAAGGGCCTCCATTTCTCGTTTACCTCGCCTATACTATAAAAAAATAAAAAGCATTAAACTACATTATAATATCTATCAACAGATAATATAGGAAAAGAATTCGATAAACATACGTATGCCCGAATAACAATACCCTTCTTGTGATGCGGTTCATTAAAAAAATATTTAAAATAAATTAGACTTACACTTAGAAGATAAGATTGGAGTACTTACACTTAGAACATAAGATGGCAGATGGGCTAGTAAGGTTCTGGAGTGGAGGCCGCGTTTAGGAAAAAGAAGTGTTGGTCGACCATTCGCCAGATGGAAAGACCAACTCCTTGCAGTAGCCGGTCCGAAATGGATGCGAGTAGCGGGAGAGCGGTCGTCTTAGCGTTCATTGAAAGAGGCCTATATCCAGCAGTGGACCGATAAGGGCCGATAATGATGATGAAGATAGAAAATACCCAGTCCTGCAAATAACCGTATTGAATTAATGACTGGAAGCCCTTTTACAGAGCACCTGCTGTGGTCCTATATAAGACCTTCACCAACTACGTCTGCATCGTAGTCAAGTACGAGGCTTGGGCGTTTTCGCGGCTACATTGGCGTATTGTGAAAAGTTAACTGTTCATTATATATTTTTCCGTCAGACGTAAGTGTCTGATGACGAGAAAATGGCCACGTCTCTGCCACGAGATTTGTGAAAGCTGTGGCGTAAAGATGGGCCGAGTACAGTTAGAACATTTGCTTTACATGACGTGTGATTTAACTTCTCTACAGTACGAGCTTTTCATGCGAGGATACTTTTAGGATTCCTAACACAGAAATACTTTCCCTATTTATTTTTTGCAACGCGAGATTAGAAAAACGCCAATTTCGTCTTTCAATTGCATCAACATTTTTTTCAGCCATCGGATTATCAAACCAGCGTAGCTTAAGATATGTAAAACAGACAGGAGAACGGTGTAAAACTGGAAAAGATTATTTTGCAGTGCCTAAGAAAAGAATGGAAGATGAACATCCTGGAAGAGCACCTTTTACATGGTACCTTTGCTGTTTGCAGATGAACTAGTCTGATTCGACTGAGAAGGCCCAGTTCTTTCCTATCAACTGGCGTGATGTTTTGATTGAGCTGACGCGCCTGGTATAGCTTGTGAAGGCCCGGTAGCCCATTAATGGACAGAGAAAGAAGTGTGTGATTTTGCTGATATTTTTAATTTACCAAAAGACATGTCTTCATTACTGTAAAAAATATACCTACAAAATACTTTGTCGGTAGGTACAAAACTACAAAAAATGCTAGAGCACAATGTAGAGATCTGATAAGCACGCTGAGAGTGGATATTATCTATCTTATTTCCCTGGAGGATAAAGAGGGGGGATAGATGCGAGGATCATAGACTTAAGGCTACACACTACATTCCGCCACATACGTGGGTGTATACTGTCTGTCTCTATATTTGCACGGGTTAGGTGTCTGTCTGGCTACTAGTCTGGTACACTTGAGAATATATATTGACCTTAAAATGTTTATGAACTTCTTAAAAAGGGACATCCATTATGGACTTAAAATTAGCATAGGTACATCATGCTAGACACACCAGTGTACAGACTAAATACATAAAGTTAATAATTTCATTCAAATGCTTAATAAATTTTAAAACATGTATGCTCTCTTGCTCTTAGAAAGAATTAAAATAGTTTATTTAAATTATGATGAAAACAAGATGCTGCTCACAGGCTATGTCAGTTTGAAGTTAATTAGGTAATTGTTAGGGCGACCGAAGCAAGTCTTGACGCGATCTCACAGCCAGTAAGTATTTTGTGGTACACTGGACGAAAATAGTAATGGGAAAAGTAACTTAAATATGTTACGTTTCCCATTACGATTAATAGATATTTTAAAAAAACCTATAAAGTGAAGCTTTGAACAACTTTATGCGAATTGTGATATAAATTGCAACTTTTTACAGTTTACTTACCTAATATTAATCCGCTCGTGGTATCAATCACACATATATCTCACTCACACTTACGCTGTATCTAATGTTCTAGCGTGCATTAAATCAAACGCCGCCATGACAACTGTCCAACAAAACGCAAAAAACAATGAAAGGCATTCATCAATGGACGCCATATTAGCGCGTTCGAAGTTTAAACTGGCGTATTGTTTTATTTGAGCGGCAATTAGTCGGGTCGGCGGCGGCCAATCAGCGGCGCACTATTAGTCGAGCGCGACCAATCGCCCGCCAGGCCGCCGCACTCAATTAAACGACTACTTTAAATACAGAACTCCATTACACTTATTGTGAAAACTTTTGAGATATTCCTGTTAAATTTTTTCATTTGTATATTTTTGTGATGTCTTATTTGTTTATAGGTAAAAATGTGATTGTTTATCATTTGTGAAGTTCTCATGTGGTATAGAGCGACTGGGACCGCAACAAGCATGTCATTGGATTGAACCGCAAGCAATAGAGGGGCATTCATGTGATGTACAAGAAAAAATACGCTCCGCAGGTGGGGGTCGCTACCAAAATGCGTTACTGAACTAATATTATCTACGTACCCCAATTGAACTATGTACATTGAAAGATATGTGAGCTCGCAAAGCTACGTATTTTACATATAGGTAAAATATAAAAGAAACAAAGACTTTTGCTTCATGTGAATGTTTTAAGCCCTTTTTATAGTATAGAGGCTTTTGGTAGGCCTTTAACGACTACCGACGCGTATAAACATCAACATTATTGTTTCCATGCAGACGCGTCGCCCTCCTTTCATTATACCTCTCCAATGGGCCATAGCCGCATGAGTTTATGCAGCACCAACATGCCTTCGCCTCATCTACCCAATAGGCCTCCAGACTAAAGAATTAGATGAATGATAGCTCCCTGTGGATATCACTTCACCAGCAGCGTGAAGTGATATCTACATCTTATACGAACAACAGGTAGCGGAGCTCTACCTACCCCGATAGATGACTAATTATAAAACAAAATATAATAATTATTATAATCGTAAAACAACGGTGTGGACAACTAATATTATGCTAATTTTAGTGTGTCTTGAAGTACCACAATTTAAGTAAGTGTTTATGATCTCGAAACACTGTAATAGGCAGGCATTCAAGTTTTATTAAGGAATAATCAATTTTGATTTTATTTATTTACTTATCTAATTATATGTAAGTCGTATCTATTTAAACCTATGCTATGCTAATACTAGGTATATATAAAACAAAACTAGAGAGGTCCTTTTTTGTTTGTTTATTTGAACGTGCCATCGTCCAAACCACAATTCGGGGTTGAATATCATGAGGAAGGTTATAGGCTACAGATTATGACGCTATGAACAATAGGGCCGGTGTAACGCGGGTGAAACCGCGGTGCGCTGCTGTTTAATATTATAAAGCGGTAACTCGGATCGATTTGATACATTATTTCGGATTTAGATAGATCATTTAACGAGGACAGGCTGTTGTATGCAGTCACGCTCCTATTCGCTCTTCTTTGTTCCGCATTTTATTCAACTACTCCTTCGAATAGCAAAACTGGACAACAACAACACATCTCCACCACCATGCCCGATTGGATAGGCAGAGAGAACGGAGCGCCACATTTATTAAAAAATAACTTTATTTGTGAGGCGTCAGGGTGTATTGTTATTACAATTTTTAAATCAAAGTAAAGAAAAAATATACAAAAATAAAATATATATAATGAATACTATAACGAAATACTAATTTGCAAGTTAAATATACACCACAAAAAGGTGAAACCTCATTCGGTTGTCCTCACATGTCTGCCTCGCCTCCTTCACAATTGAACCCACAATCCTCGCGGTCACTGACATGATATGCTCTAGGAATATGAGGCATATCCGAATAGTGCTCATAACGTAGGCAGGGGAGGGCTTTAGTATTTGTTGTTGTTGTTATTCAATGTGTCATCGTAGCAAATGTCCATTAAAAAAAATATTGACTGTAACACAACAACAACAACAACACATCTTCATACCAGCTCCCTAATGGGGAGGCCGAGAAAACGGAGTTCCATATATCCCGATCTTTGCAGACCTGCCTTATCTCCACCACATTACTCTCTTCACAAGGACACGCCCTTTGTGCCGGCTCTTGACACCACCTTCGGATCCCATCTATCTGATCGTATGCCAGTCTGGGTCATCCTCGGCACCTACATACTTCCACACTTGCATTGTGGCCAAACGTGAGTTGGACTCGCCTATGAAGGGTTACTAAACTATCGAAACGATTTTGTTCAAACCATTTTTCGTTTGAAGTTAATTGTTATTGAATTCTATAAGGTTCCACTTTTTTTCTTCAACAGTTTCAAAGGCGGAATCTCGCAAATTATTAGCAGACCTAATCAAAAAAAGTTTAAAACTGCCTCTACACCTAAGATCCATCCAACGACATCCCACACGCACCTAAAAAAAATCATCCCCCATTTACATGTATTTCATTTTTTATTTTATTTGAAAAGCAAACAGTGTGTACAATATTACAATAAAACAACTTTTACCGAATTTATCTCGGTTTATTTAATTATTTATGTAGCCCGACGTTTCAGAAGCTTTACAGCAACCATGTCCACCCGTTTAATAAATCGCGATAAAATCCGTAAAAGTAGTTTTATTGTAATATTGTACACAAAGCTTGAACAATGCTAGTAAATTAATAATTGCATGCATTAATAATAATAAGCATCTAATACAATGTATAATTTATTATTATATTAATTTAATTTGAAGTTTGATCAAAACTACCTAGAAGTCAGGGAATCGTGCCAAACCAGTGCTTTACTAAAATTCCTTTTAGAACGTAGGTTGGTGTGTAAAATGTGTGTGGTAAATAATTCGAAATCCAATTCTGGGAGGTCGCTAAATTTATCAATTTGTTTAGAAGTTCTGATGAAGAAAGAGTTTCTTTCTAAAATTAGTGCCACTGAGTGGAGTATACAAGTGTATCGGAGTTCTTACAGACCTAGAAGAGGCCTTTAAATATATTTTAGATAACAGTATTTGAGGTTCTGAGCAGTAGAGCTTAGAGAAAGAGTTTCTTCACGCCTATTATCCAATTTATAAAATTTTGAGAAAACTAGTTATATCGGCAATACGGAATCTTTGCGAGAGAGGAAGGAGATGGAATCTCCTAGCTCTTAAACTCATAACAAGGAGCATGTGTTTTGCATTAAACATTACAAATGTTTCCCAACACTTTTTTTAATTTATTCAAGCCTGTTGACATGAATGCTGTATTGTGGATCGCAAATTTGAGGACAATAATGTATGGAATGCTACTCTTCATAATTTATTTTTTTTAAATTCATATTGCATTTATAGCGATTTATAAAATACCTTCCGAATTTCAAATATTGTAGCCATAGTCTCCGAATAAAACGTCTCTGACATACAGACGGACAGAAGGATGGACAAGACGAAGCTGTAAGAATTCTGTTTTGTTTTTCAAAACCCAAGAAACACGTGAGTAACGTATGCACGTAAGATGTTATTGCCATGTGGTACTTTAACAGAAAGAAACGCATCTATTTCTATAAATGTCATTGTCATATCCTACAACCAGTTATATGTATGTAATTATCTTGTCAGGTGGTAGATTTTTTACCGGCGTTCAAAAAATAAATTTTATAATTCTACTTTGAATAAAAACATTTTATTTTCTTTCCATTTCATTTCCGAGAATCATTTACTCGAACGCTATTGTCATTCCCGACAACAAGTGAAAACTGAACTCCCTTATCTCCTATCTGTCGGTTTTTTGGTGTCATAAAAATCCACCCATGATTTTACCAACGTCTTCTAGGAGTAAGAATTTGTCGACATGCTCACTGCTGACTATCTCGCCAATGTCAGACCGCCATCGTGTTTACTTTACGTCTTAAGAGGGCAAACGAGCAGTCCTTAAGTGTATAAAATGTTAGGCGGAATGTCTACCTTTACTACATTACTCTGAATGTCATAGCCCGACTCTCATGGTATGAAACAGGTCAGCTTAATAATTATTTATTAATTACTTCACGCCTATGTTAAGTGAGCGAGAGGTAGCTACTTACCTGACTACTACCCTGGTCATAACCAATTCATCTGTAAAACCGCAATAGCTCTGCTTCATACTAAACACGGTGATGTATCGATTGTACAAGTTTATAGAGCTTAATTATTACATATCATTCCTAAGTGTACAGGTGTGTGACGCAAGTGACGCTACGCTACAAGGTGTGACGCGGTGTGACGGAGCGTGCGGCGTCACAGCGCGCCCCACTCATTAGCGACTTGTCCAAACTCGTTAAAACTTCACACCGCGCCGTTCATCGCCACTACTAATTGATCAGCGCAGGGCTGTCGACTGCCTGCGTGCGTACCTTTTACATAGCTCAAGGGAGCGAACGAGTCGGAGCCTTTTGATTACCAATGACGCCGTTAAAAAGCAGCATAGAGGTTATAGGGATGCTTGCATGAAGGATCCCTCGACTCTTCCCCGATTGGCCCTGCGCGCACAATCCGCTCGGAACACGACAGCTTAGCTAAGTCAGCTTTACTGAAATTACTGCAAGTGACGGGATTTTGTTGGCCACAGCTGTTTTTAATAATAGTATGTATAGTATAGGGGTGACCACCCGTGACCATGGAAATGTCGGGCTAGATAAATAATCAAATACACCACGATAAAATCCTTAAAAGTAGTTTTATTGTAATGACTAACATTCGCGTAAACTTAATACATCAATATGTGAACCAGCTCTAATAACAATAAATAAATCAAGAACACGGCTTTTTTTCTGATTTGTAGCGCAACCAACCCCTCCCGTCAGTGGGAGGGGCGAGGAAGCCGGCCTCCTGTGATAAGCCAAACCATATATTATCCTTACTCACGCCACGGCAAAGTAAAACGGCATCGTGCGCGCGCCGCCCCACTAGTGTGGGGGAGGGGTACCGCTACTCCTTTTCGGTCATAAAAATATTTACAATTGGGTACGCCCACAAACGTCCCGGTACATCTCTTCCCATCTGCGGGAAAAGAGGGGGTCTGTCCCCCAATCGTCTACCTAAACCTGAAGACACAAAAGTCTTTACTAATCAGTGGAACTGTAGAGGCTGATCAAAGCGCCGCCTACCAGTAGTAAGTCATTCCGAAAAAAAAAAGGAGAGTCTACAAAGAATGTTCGGATCTTTCAAAACAGAGCCTCGACGACCATCATCTTGCTCACCATCAGACACAACGTGTCCTCTAGATACTTGAATATAGAGTTCCCAGGCCTACCGCCTCCAGCACCATGCAGGCTGTATGCCATCTTGTTCACTCTCGTTAAGAACATTTGTATGAGCCGACATGATGCTATTGCCTAATTCTGAAGTGAACCTTTCCCTTCAGTATCAGGGAAAGGGACAGTACCACCCACCCACCCTCTCATTCCCACCTACGATAGAATAAATCCGAATTAAACCATTCGAAGGTAGTGCCTGAGCCAGAGGTATCACACCAGGCAGCCCTGAGGCGATCACGAGCCAGCGCCGCGGGCGAGCGGACGCTACGTGAGGACGTGACTTTCGATACCCGCTGCCGACGCGACCCCCCAACCCCTAACCCCTAAACCTCGCCCGCCGCCCGTGAATTATTCTATATCGTAATATATTGCTCATGATTCACTCGCTCATTACAATATACAGGTTGAGCCAAATACCAAAGTTCTATTAATGAGTCACTTAATACAATACAAATTATTTATTTTCTTCCACAAATTATAAGGAGTTACTTAATAGCTAAAACAGTGTTAGTTAAAGAGAAACATTTGTAAAAGACTGGATCCCAAATTAGGTTAAGATCTGTATCTCGGGTTCCAGGCCTCCCGGATGTGGACAGTTTACAGTAGTTGTATTGAGTTTGTTACAACATATTGAGTTTGTTACAACATATTGAGTTTGTTACAACATATTGAGTTTGTTACAACATATTGAGTTTGTTACAACATATTGAGCTTGTTACAACATATTGAGTTTGTTACAACATATTGAGTTTGTTACAACATATTGAGTTTGTTACAAAATATTGAGTTTGTTACAACATATTGAGTTTGTTACAACATGTGAATGGATCCGAGTGCTCGTTTACAAAAATAGAGAACTTTACTGCGGCACAAGAAAGCAAGGATCAAAAATATAAACAATAATTAAAAATAAATAAGAAAAAGCAAACAAAAACAATGCATACAGTGTGTGTGTGTGTGTGTATACACGTTTGTATGTGTGTGTGTGTGTGTGCGTGTTGTGTGTATATAATCTGGTCCAATAAAAGAACGATCATTCTCAATATGTGGTCAGCCTGTATACGGAAATGATTGGCGCTACCAGCACAGGTTGTTACAACGCGTCTGTCGACATGATCGTACCAAGCTAGCCGTGCCCCCGGGCGCCTGTCGCCGAGCGTGTCACGTCACAAGACAGTATTGTGACAATAATTAGGAGGGGGCGTGGATAATGACAGTCACAATACTTGCAGTTAATCACGTATCAATGATTTGTTTCAATCTTTCAAAACGCTACGTACTGATGTAAACAAGTTATTCTGATAAATTTGAGGAAAATGCATAACACAAACTGAGCTGCTGTAAACTATAAGAAATATAGCTTGTATTTCTTGTTGCAAGAAATTTCACAATTGTGCCTAAGTTTAGATGTGCATCGCGGACAAGTACCATGTCATAACATTGACAGATAAAACATTACCTTTACATAAGTCTACCTATACATAAGAGGTTGTATGCATTGTATGACTGGTACGTTTCACATAAAAAAATATTCACCTACCATAAATATTACAATTCAATAATAAAATTTACGAATGTTGTTATCAGTAATAGCATCTATTCAAACCTCAGGGTTTGAATGGATGTTTCTTATTCAACCACGCCAAAGTGCTAAAAGGGTTTTGATGAAACATGGCAACATTTCTTTTATAGTCTGTGGGGGGCAAACGAGAAATCGGAGGCTTTTTACGACTACCGACGCCCATGAACATCCACGTAATTACTATGTTTTGCATTGCCCCCCTATTCCCCCGCCGCCCCTAATGGGCCATTGTATCTACTATACTTGAATTACACATAAATTATAAGTATACTAACTTTTACACGTGGTTCCGTCAGCAGTCCATGCGGACGAATTTGCCGGGTGCAGTTTGTGGATGTGGGTACATATGACAAAGCCTACGAAACGATAGTGGAAAAATAATAAATAATGATTTAGCGGCTACTCACAAACCGCACAAAACGCGATACTGAAGATGTCACTTGACGCCAGAGGTACCACCTGCCCGGTCGTGCCGGCCCAATTCCGTGGCATAGGAGGATTTAGCGTCATGCACTATGCATGGCACTACCTCCTTCTAAATGTTCGTAAACCCACAATAGTGTGCTTTAGACGCCCCTTTTTACACTAACGTACTACAACTGTACGTTGTTGCTGTACTGACGTACAACTGTACTGTGGAACCAGCTGCCTCCCTCGGTATTTTCGATCTGATACGACTTAGAGGTCTTCAAGAAAGGTGCACAACTATTCGTGAAAGGCCGGGAAATAGTCTGTATGGTGCCTAGTCTTGCGAATGTCTATAGGCGGCGATAGTCACCATCCACCTGTACGTTTGCCCCCTACCTAATAGAAAAAAGAAGAAATATATATATATAAAGCATTATCGCTAAAGGTGAATGTTTCTGAATAATATATATTTTACTGAGTTGATAAACTATATATTATTTGTAAATTTGTTATGATTATTAATTTCTTTATCGATGGGATCCGCCGAGTCTGTTTCGCCGGTTCATTTCACGATCAGGGTTAGAGATGAACCGGAGGTAGGTCTATTGGTGGTAGATTTAATTGACAACGTTCAAAAATTAATTTATATAATTCTATTTTCAATAAAAATATTCTCATTTCAAAAGTGATACTTCAACGTACAAGCGAACCGCAAAAACTATGTATATGCATATAGCATTATCGCTAGTGGTGGCTGCCCAAGAATGATCCCTACTGTCATCTACCGTCTATTTGCTGGATATGTTATGATATCAAGCAAATAGATGATGGAGCGTGTCCAGGAGGAAGCGGTAAGTGCTGTCTCGCTCTGCAGGCGACGGATAGGAGTCCGTATTTGGCCGTACATGACTTCCACTGCCGCCGCGATGGGCATCTGAACCTGTGAAGCGACTAAGTCGTTTGGGTCCCTTTAATAACTAGAGCGACACCGTGATACTTAACATGTGGCGCTGGGGTGTTCACCGAAGAGTTTTAGTGAGAGGCACGACCGAGGTAAGTACCTCTCGCTCACAGTATGCCATAAAGTGACATCTTCGATTATAGAGGAGGAAGAAAAGAGGGCAAAGCATCGACATAATGATTATGCAGAGGTTCATAGACGTGATCGTCGTGAAAAGGCTCCGTTTGCTCGTTTGTGGGGAGGGGGGAGAAACGAGTAATCGGAGCCTTTTTATATTATAGAATGTACACCCTTCTGTTTTACCGAACCCTGCGTGACAAAGCCTCTCCTATTCCATAATATATATATATATATATATATATATATATATATATATANNNNCATGCAAAATTAAGCTAGCGTAAACGAAATTTGAATTTTTTTTTTATATTCATAATCAAATTGGCCATTTTGCATGAAAAACATGAACAAAAGAAATCACCGGAAGAAGACAAACTACTGTTCTTGTCACTTTTGTTCCTTCTTTTTAATAACGAGAGATTATCTTAGCAACACTCAGGAAGCCTCGTATGCATACTCTGAATTAAATTCCTAACGTCTTCATCTGGAACCTCCTCTCAAGCACCTTTTAAAGCGTCAATCAGCTGCTGTTGGTTGTAGACCACTTGTTCATTCTCTCTAACTCTTCGTTTCAATTGGTCCCACACTAGCTCGATCGGATTTAAATCCGGACCGTTAGCTGGCCATGGTAATACCTCAATATGAGACCCTTCTAGGGTTTGGGTTGATCGAGCTGTGTGTACACGGGCGTTATCTTGCATCAGCATGCATCCAGGTCCCACTCGCTGTGCAAATGTGATCACTTAAGGCCTGATGAGGTCTTCGATGTAACGTTCCACAGTTACGGTGCCCGAATTTATAATTATAAAATTAATTATAAGATAAGATTTTAGAATGGTGAGCTCGGTTTTACCGTGTAAACTAATCCCACTCCAAACTATCACGGTGGAACCACCGAAACGGTCAACTTCGTGAATACAGGACATCGAAAACCGCTCGCCGCGTCGTCTCCACACTCTAACACGCCGATCATCATGAAGAAATGTTACTTAGCACTCGTCTGTAAAAGGCACCTCGCCCCACTGACTAATCCACCATTTCAAATACTAACGGGCGAATGTTCATCGGTTTGCACGTTGAAACCTGCTCAGAGGAATTCGAACAACTCGTCGTCTTGACTTTTGCTGGTCTTCGTGCAATCGATTACGTATAGTCTGATCAGTGACCCGTGTCTGTGTACCCGTCGACAGCCACAGCTGCTGTTGTGACTTACGGGCCGTCACTGTACGACCACGGCGAGCACTTAGTGGTGTGTACCGATCCTCATGGGTCGTTGTTATGCGAACTCCACCTGAACCAGCTCTCCTGGCAATACTGCTTCTCTTGGAAGCGATTCCATACATTCTGGACAGCTCTTATAGAAAAACCCAACTGCAAACCCACGTAACGCTGAGCACGTCCTTCTGGAATCGTAGTTATGGCTTTGGTTGCTGTAATTGTATCCATGTGCCTTCGTACTGGTGGCGTGATTAACGCGAGATGATCAATGAATCAATTAAAATTGAAAAAGTAATACTTTTTTCCTAAAATAACCGAAACAAGTTAAGCAGACAATCAAAGAAAAACATAAGAGTAACATCCAATTATTTTTTCCTTAAAATGATGGCCAATACTTTCAAATTAGGAACACGAACACATAAAATAAAAAAGGCATAAGAGAGATCAAACACCGAAGAGTTCGTAATGTAAATATAATGCTACTTATCAGTTACATTCAGTTTACTAAATTGCACTTGTAAATAAACTAGCGGTCCTTATATTGTTTTGAGTAGTATATATGATCCTGAGTCCTGTGCTCTGCCTTCTTTTATACTACAAACATACCTAGACTTTATACATAATATATCTTACACACTACTTTTATTTGTCCATGATTGCTTTTAAGCCCATGAGTGTCGACATTCGATTTATTTCGCCTAATGACGTGCGCGGAGAGCTAATGGGGCGAGAGGTCGCCAGTGTATGTACTCTAATTGTGTTAGAAGGGATTAGCGCTGCAGTGGCCCTCTCTAAATCAATAAACGTATTAGCAACTATCACCAGTTCATCGCGTTAGTTTACACTCATCAGAATGATCTCCATGTCGCCGGCGTGTCCTGTTACTCATAGATCTGGGACGCTCGAAGGCTCTCGCAGAGGTTTTTGGTCGCTAGTGGGATGCTTTTCATGCTGAGCCCGACAACCGGACCACCCAATCCCGGTAGGACGGTGCGTAGATGTATTTTCCCTGTGATAAAAAAAAAGAAAAAAGAGGAATGATCTTCATCAGCAGGCTAGACTCGCTTACTTTTAAATGACTCTGTGATGATTTGTAAAATGTAGTACCATATTGAATTTTAACCGAATAAAGTGGATGAAATGGAGGACGAGTCGTGGGGAGGGGAGCCGCACGTCTGCATAAAAATGACAATGATAGTCATCAAAATACTCCGAGGGCTCGTTGGTCTCCTTGTGCCTCATTAGATGTAGGTACTTACAACTCACGGGGCTATCGGAAATTTAGGTGTAACTGCCGAGAATTATCTTCCTCAACAGTCAAGACTCGCTAATCTTTCAATGACTCTGACTTACATCAGGACATAACTGGTAATTTTTACTGCTACACGCTTGGCGCTGGTTTTCGCCGGCACGACCGGGGACCGATGCGGCCTCACATTGCGTTCCGATTTGATGTCGCCTGTCGTCTATTGAGGCGGGAGGAGCGAAGAAAGGCCACACGTTGGATAACAGTTATGCTAACTTCTAGGGTCTATGTAGTCAGCACGCGGGAGCTTTTTGCAGTCTATATAGAATATTCGTTTGTCCTCTCGTTTAAAGATAGTGTTTCTGACAGGTACCAAACCGTAGTGGGGATTAAGACGTTATTCGCGGGCTCTTTCTGAATTATATAAATTGTTCTGAGTTGTTAAATTATATATTATCTGTAAATTTGTTGTAACTATTCGTTTATTTATTATCTCAACCCGCTGATTTGTTTCGCCGGTTCATTTCAGGCCAGGGTTAGGGATGGCCCTGAGGTAGATCTATTGGTAGTAAATTTGGTGGATAACGTTCAAAAATTAATTAATATAATTCTATTTTCAATAAAAATATTTTTGGCTCACTTACTCCTTTAAATAAAGATAAAAAAAATATTTTCATTTCAGAAGTGAAACTTCAACGTACAAGGGAACGGCGTTATAAACAGTATTCAATGCCAAGGAATTTGCCACACAAGTGGCCGTGACGCTTTTCTGTGACAAAGAAAACTTGACACCCACAGTCTATAAAAAAGTTTAATTTCAAAAATATAACAGATTAGCTGTTATCAGCCACTTCAAGCGTATGGATTACAGACAAGACTACGAGGAAAGGTCATGTTTCTATTGCTTATGTGTTATTTTAATACTTGAGCTACAGCATCGCCAAATTACATTCAAATCCATTCAGTAGTTTTTACGTGAAAGACAAACATCTATATGGAGAATGTTATATAGCCTGTGTTCACCACAAATAATTTAGTACTATAATGGTATAAGAATTTTTGAAATCAATCCAGCAGTTTGGAGCCTATTTTATGCAAACGAACAAACACTGAATCTATTCCTCTCTATAACATGGGTATAGATATAGAAATCTCAGTCACTGAGTAGCCTCTCATGTAACTGAATTGTCGGGTTTAACTAATGTATATAAAAATATTAAACCACAATCCAATGCGTGAAATTATAAAATACTTTTATTGTAACGAGTAACATTCGCAAATACTTAAGAATCCGAAAGCATTGATGGAGTTTATTGTCAGACTGATACGAGTAAATATATCCCCCTCCTGGAGAATAAAAACTTTTTATGTAGAGTTTCCACTATTTATAAAATATATTAATAGAATAGAAGAAATGTGAAGGAAGTTTGTCAATATTTAATGGGTTCGATTTACCTTCTCACTTCTTACACATAATTTGGAGTCTAAAAGCCGCCAATACCACTAATATTATAAATACGAAAGTTTCTTTGTATGTTTGATGTTTTTACACAACTGAAGTGAATGCTAATGTGGTTTGGTTGTAGTTTGTCACAGATTTTTTTTTTATCTAGGGAGACTAGAAGACAATGAAAATACACATAAGAATAGACATCTTTCAAAAGCTGTCTGTCTGTATGTGATCGATTTTCTCAAAATCTACTGGACGGATTTTGATGCGGCTTTCACAACACACAACACAGTGTATAATTTTTAAAGATTGCAATCTGGCCCGAGTTATTCTCGAATGAAACCGTGGCGGATCGCTAGTTATATATGAATTGAAGGAAATATACATGACGTGTAAATGTATATAGGTAGGTAGATTACAATCAGGAAAAATGTGATATTTTGTTCTAAATAGAATGAGTGGTACATACAAATTTTAAGCGGCTGAAGTCGCGGACATACCTAGTTCATGCTAGAAAACCATTATTCACTTAGCCATAAACATCATACGTTACCTACAGTTAGTTAATAATTTCTTTAAACACCTTCATAGTATCGGTATACTTAGAGAGAAAACCTTTAATACTTAGTACTGTTTGATAAATATACCTACGCACTATAACTTATGTAATGCACATGAATTTGTTAATGTCATTGGCGATTTTTACCGTGAAAGATCGCTGCATAGTTTTTTATTTAAAATTAAAATTGAAAACAAAAACTTTACCTATTTCTCTGAAGATTCTCAACATCTCTTAGTCAAAAATACCCGCTACAATCATACGTAAAGCTTATAAGAAATAATAATATCTGTGGGCTTATCAGACCACGTTAGCCCAGCCCTGTGGTAAGTACATGAAAGTGGAAATGGCGTCACAAATTCAGTGATCTTGTTAAAAGACACCTAAAATACAATTGTTTAGTTAAAAATATGTACTAGTCATCCCTCAGCATTCGCATTTCCATTATAATTAAAATCAATGGATTATAAAATAAAATCTACTTCAATACAAAATAGAAATCCTATTTGGCCGTGTATCTATCTATCCTACGTGGAAAAGCTTTTCGTAAAAAAAATCAGATTAATGTGTTTGACAGTTAACAATTTTTCTTATAAACTGCGACTTGACGTGTGATAAATGTGTGCGTACTGTGTATGTCGTTTAAATGATTTGAAATAACAAAACGAATGCATATTATGTTACAATATTAACTTTCTGGTCATCTTCTCCTCATAATCTCCTACTGCACCAGATTTCAAATTTCTCCAATCGCACAATTCCTTAAAAAGGGGATGGCAATTTATTCCTTCACATATTAATATATAGTTTATACTGAAACAGCCTGGGATGAGACTTGTTCCCAAGACCTTCAGTAAATTCTATCTCACTCCGTCTTACTACCCAATTAGGGACTGGCACGAGGATGTGGGTATCGTTGCTGCTGATTATCGTTAAAGTAGATAATTATGCGCTCGTCACACCCATATATCTAAAATAGTCTCACCTCAAATTTTCAAACTAACTAGCCCCTTTATAGCCTCCATTCAAAAATCAACCCCCTTGAGCCACTCTATACCCCAGAGCACTGGGCTGAAATCGTATATTTTTTCGCTGACGGTACATACAAAACAAAATGGCGGACGTATTTACCCGTTTTCATATTTCGCCCCGAGCGTAAAGACCCTCTATATAAACATTCAAATAAAAATGCGCCATTACTACTTGCATTCATATCTAAAGTAAACATACATGCTAAATATTGGGCTCTGAAAACCACCTATGTGTCTCTGACAAAATAAATTATACCTTATAAGGTAAGTAGTACAGTCGAATTTTGTATGTATCATAGACTCGCTTAAAGTGTATTTGTAAGCACAATATTAGAGAATACGTACCTTCCATCTCTGTCTGACGGTTGTAATGGGGTCGCTCCATCTCGCTCTGGCGTTAAGTGCGAGGTGGGATGATTGAGACGTAACTGCCAACTGCCACTGGTCCCATTATACTTCGAAAATAGTAAACACGTTTGGTGATGTATCTACAGACGGACCATTGTATCGATATCTGTAGAAATATTGTGCAACTTTTAAGAGGCAATGCCGATGAACTAGGTTAACACAGACGTGGTGTACCTATCGCTTACTTAACACACGTTTGGTGATCGATAAATATTCGCATTTGTGTAATTTCTGACATCCCGGTGGCCCAGCTATATTGATTTTTACCACCTTGCAGACTTCAAGCCTAATATTAATTATTAGTTATAACAAAATAAAAAAGCTAAAGTATTTTATATAAAATTATCGTATCACGATGTAGGTTACCTTACTCCTCCGAAACGACATTACCGGTTTTTATCAAATTTATATGCATATTCTGTAGATCTGAGAATCAGCTGCAATCTTTTTTCATACCCCTAAGTGTAAAGGGTTATTCTCACATAACATTTTTTTTATTTATATTTACACTGCACAAGACAACAAAACCAGTTTGTAACAGAACAACGTCTGTTGGGACGGCCAGTTACTCTAGGTATAGAATACTACTATCTATTCAGATCAAGTCCATAACTTTACCATTATGTCCAAATCCATAGGGAAATCAATATCATAACAGTGTAACAGGAAACATTTCCTACTCCCCCCTATTTTCTTCTGATTAAATTCGTTGCGGGTATGAAATCAGTTTTCAGCATTCCCTCGGGCTCCCTACGATCTTATCATAGGGTCACAAGTGGTAGCTTCTATCGATCATGGAGATACAGGACTAGCAGCGATGGGAAAGTGTGGTGAGCCATGCCCATTAAAATATATATATATATATATATATATATATACATATATATATATATATATGTATGTATATATGCACATATATATCATACAAAAATACTCTGAGTATGCAGAAACGGGATACACCAGTACTCAGGCCAAGTATGAACCAGGTAAGTATGGTACCGATGGTAGAACCCTAATTTGATATTCTATAAACGTTTATAAAAATTCTATTAAGTTTATAAATAATTTTATTTCATTGAAAAAAATTCCATGAGATATAAATAAAGTTGACATTCATTATTTCATAGGGAACATCGACATAAAATCGATTCACGCACATCACTGGCTCGACTCATCCAACCATAACTAATAGTGGTGAATAGAAATGTCGCAGTGGGCACAAAGGCGCATTTTTTACCCGCGCCAATCCGCCAATCAGCGCGCACCAAGTGCCGCCGCCTCCACCAATCACGACGTCCGTACCCAGAAAAGAAACTCAAAATTATGCTCAGCTCAATTCATTGCATGTTTTCACTTGAGCCGCGAGCTCTGACCGCGGATTCTTTAATTCAAATTGATGTGAACTCTATACACCCGCCATAAGAGCGACACGAGCTGCGCATGGGAGTCGCGAATTGCAAATGGCGACACACGGTAATCAAATGATAGGATTTCTTGAGAGATTATATTGCCGATTGCTGATATTGCGAGGTGGGCGAAAAGGGTGGAGGCCGGTTATGAGGGTGATACAGATCAGCGAACTGAGTGTTGCATTAGATTTGACATTACGTCGACACAATACTGACACAGGTTTTAAGACATGAGGAGTCGAACGTCTACTTTGAACGATTTGGTATTTTTGTGTTCCTATAAACATCCTTTTAGGTCTGGCAAGCTATGATGCAGATGGTTCGGATTCTCAAAATCGCGACATCGTTAGCTATAATCTTGCGTCAGTCTTACATGATAAGTCAGACAAAATTGGTTGTAACATAGATATTCTTACAAGTTGATACCTTCATGACAGACATGCTATGGACAGTCATAGGTAGGTACCACCCTTAATGTGTTTTTATCAGCTTGATCCAACTATCTTACCTTACCTGATGAACGGTCAATGACACTTTGTGTGCGTAAAAATTTCAATAACTGAAGGTTCCTCACATGCAATATCGGTAATAGGCTGACATTGAAGCGAGTAAAATGTAAAAATCCGTACTGCGTTCAAAACTTCTGCACCTTGATTTCTGATACCGCAGGTGGACTGGTAATTCATACACTTTGACAGCCCCGCCACCGATATCGGCTCCTATACCGATATCGGATTTGTCAACGTTCTTACAAGTTGCTAGCGTTGACGGACTTGGCGATCATTCCAAGATCTCTTACGGCCGTATTATGTATTCTATCTATGCATTGCATTTGGTTACTGGAGATGGAGTTATGCCGTATTTTGTACGAAACTTTTGTCAAAATTACAGAAAACGATCGATCGATGTCCAGCCGTGAAGTGTAATCGATACGACTGATTACCTATAGAGCAGAGTCAGGTTGTCACCACACCCCACCGGCAGCCGAGGTCTCTCGCAGCGGTTTTCGCCTATAGCAACACTTGTATATGCTAATTCAGACTTCTCCTAGGGGAGCCTAGCCTTTGAATCCCCGTGACATCGTGTATTCCAGGGTCGAATTCCAGGGACTTCTCTGTGCTCGTTTTGGGCCGGTGTGTGAATCCGAAAAATAGAAGTCTAGTCTAATCTTTTTAGCGATTTATACACTATATCTAAGCAATAACCTTGTCACATGTCAATATAACATGAGCTTTTCGTAAACTTTCTCAATAAAACAAAAAGTAAAAAACAGCAGCAAAATATTACATTTTGAAAAAGGTAACATAAAATACATCAATCTTCATCACAATAGCCACTATCTACAAAAGGCGTCTTAATTTAACATAATTATATAAAATGTGGTACCTGCGCAGCTGCAGACACAATGGCGCGGGCGTTTGTTTAATTGTATTGTGTTGTATTGACAGCCCCGGACCGGTGTCCGTGACACAGCGTTAATTGACACCTGACGCGCAGACACGCTGTCACGTTGACACACTGTCGCGCCGACACGCCGTTACGCGGCAAGCCAACACGCCACGATACAAATGATAAACGAACGCGCTATTGATGTAATTTAAGAATAATACAATAATATATACGGCGAGAAGAAATTTTGTCAATAGATACGCAGAGGTAAATATTTTGTGAGTAACAACAGCCTATGTGTGTACGGTGCTACAACAACGTTATAATCTGCGCACCTCAAAATGTCATCAGTTATTCACGTACTGGATATTTGAACATTTGTTTTGCGATAAACCAGCAGTTCGACCAACTGATACGTTTATTGAATAACACACAAAACGTATTGTATTCACTTTCTGTGACACAACTATTAACTGTTTCACATAAATTAACATCACCAGTTGGCGCCACTTAGCAATGAGAGCTAATGTCAACTAAGTACCTATCTAAATATCTCATATCAAAGTTAACAATGTGAATCTTGAGCATTTCCCAATGCACCTTAGGTATGTATATGTTTTATATGAAAACAACAATATACTACTGTATTACTCTTAATTTCCACTATTTATTAATATATTTTTTACATTTATTAATTTATAATTTATAGTAGGTATATAATTTACAATTTCCATTAAGAAGAAAACAGGAAAATAAATTTCATTACTATAGTATTATATAGGTTAAATTCATAATTAGAATAAATAATTAATATATTTTTAATCCATTTAAATGGCCATACTTAATCTTAATGATATTTTGTACATACCTAGATTTGTACGTATATCATCGAGCAGAATTTTTCTGTAATGTTGTCACACGTTTGTCTTTTTAACAGTAAAAGATAACAATAAAAATGAACACGTACACTAATAATAATTATAGTTACATTTAAAGGTACTCAATTTAGAAATCATTTGAAATCTGCGCGCCGGCAATCGATGCTTCGAGAACATATTCACACGTCACCACAATACGTCAGTATCGTGTGGCATGTAAAAACATTTCCCGCGTTTTGTATCACAAACACAGACATAACTCGAGTCACAACTCGATAACCGATCGATCGGACACCCGACACCGCGCTGTTTGTTCAACATCAAAACAGCGGATCGAGTTTTATAAACACCATCAGGTTACCGCCACAGACTCAATCGATTCCTTTTAATTGTGAATTGGGAGGATGATCGTTTCTAAATACAAACCAGCTTCAAAAGGAATTGGAAATCATTAGACGTCTTAATAATGAATTATTTATTGATTGTTTGATGTAAAAGTGTAGGTTTATAACTCAGATTTGAGGCAACGTAAACAAAACAAACAACAATACATCTGCAGTCTATTGATCGCAGGAATTCTTACAGGTGCATAATAATACTAATAAAACTAATATATTTATTTTTATTGTTTTATTATGTATCTGTATGAAATTATGTGATCAATAGACTACCAATATATTGTTTTTGTTTTTTTATAAATGCATACCTATATTTAAAAAAAAATCTCTGCCTACCGCTTTACATATTAAATTTGTTGCTATATTTTGTTAATTTATTCATTTTAACACTATAATTAGATACTCTAAAAAAGGTATAATATATAGCTGAATAGTAAGTTTCTGTTCTGTTTGAACGCTGTTCGAATAAATCGCTGGAACTACTGGCCCGAATCGAAGAAGAATTTTTATGTCTCATTTATGAAGGAAGGTTGTAGGTTACATACCATGATGCTACGACTAATAGGACCGGAGGTACGCGGATGGATCCACAGGGTGATGCTGGTACTTAATAAAAGGTATTCACGGCTAAATATCTTTGCTCGACGTATTAGTAGGGCTACACACCAGCCGCGGCCGCGAGCCGACTCGTATTAAGAGTCGTAAAGTTACAATAACATGTATAACAAACGCGATAGTCCCAAACGAACATAGTTATAACCCACCATAAGGAATATGGCTTTTACAAAAAACAGCCGCGTTACTAAATCGGAAATCATATACTACCGATATACGAGCATTCCGTCCCGGCTTCGGGATGGATTCAAAATGAGGATTTACTTTGATATTGCTATCACATTTTGGTGACGTTATCGAAGTTTTCTTAATAATCAAAACATTTTAGATATGCCTATGTACAGCACTGACAATGTAGGATTCTAGCGGTAAAAAAAAATCCAATCGGTCCAGTCATTTCGGAGCGTTGCGTTTGCATTGCAAACTATTATAAACTTTAAAATTTGATAATTTTTGTGGGTTTTTGCAAATAAATACATTCTTACTTTCATTCTTTCTATAGTTTATAGGGTTCTTACTGGTATTGGCCACTTTAGTTATGAATTTCTAATCTTTGGTAAGGAATTCAAATGTATTTGTGCTTCAATGACCGCCATTCATTTATTTTTTCTTCTGTTTTTTTTTTCCTTGCAACACTCACTTTACAAAATGGAAAACTTAAAATATCGCATTATTTACGAGTTCCGCCGTGGCACTAGTACTGCGGAAACGACTTGAAGGGTAAAACATGTGGGATCGTGTTGTAAAAGAAAACGCAGTACGTCTTCGGTTCCAATGTTTTCATTCTGGAAATTTCGACCTGCAGAAGAAGCGGCGTGGACGCCCTGAGACACACGCAGATAATGAACAGGTGAAGGCTATTGTGGACGCAGGACTCGAATTAGCAGCAGTCTGCGATGTTAGTCATAAATGTGTTTTAATTCACTTGAAGCAGATTGGGAAGATTAGAAAGCTTGAAAGGTGCCACCTCACGAGTTGACTGAAGTAAATCGGCAAACGCACGTCGACTGATGCGTTACATTACTAAAATGGCACAATAATGAAGGTATTTCAAACCGAATCATCACCTGTGATGAAAACTGGATTCTTTACGATAATCGGAAGTGCTCAGCGTAATGGTTGGATCCTGGCCAGCCAAACCAAGCCCATAAGAAAATAAACTTCAAAAAAATACTTGTAAGCGTTTGGTGGACTAGTGCCGGTATTGTTCATTACAGTTCTCTCAAATCTGGCCAGACTATTACGGCTGATGTCTACTGTCAGCAATCGCAAACCATGATGGAAAAGCTAGGGGCTAAACAACCTGGGCTGGTCAATCGCTCGACGCCAATGTGCTTCATGACAACGCTAGACCACATACTGCGCAACAGACGACTACCAAACTAGAAGAGCTTTTATTGGAAAGTCTAGTATATCCTCCGTACTCCCCGAACCTTGCTCCCACAGACTACCATTTTTTTTCCAAATTTGGATAACTTTTTGCAAGGAAAAAATCAACAACGATGGGGCATCGCCTTCAAAGGTTTTATTGATTTTCGTCCAACTGATTTTTTTAGTAAAGGGATCAATGTACTACATATGAGCTGGCAAAAGTGCATAGAAAACAATGGTTCATGCTTTGATTAATAAAATATATTATATTAAAAAATATTCGATTTTTAAGCCCTCTGGTTCTTGGTATGCTTAGTTCTTGCTATATTCGAATCACAGCTCATTCCAAAAAAACGGGCCACTGAGTAAGAGTCCCGTTTTACACATATATTACTTTGTTTGGTAAATTGAGGTAGTTTAGTGTTTAAAATATAAAACATTACGTGCGATCCTCCCCGGCTTTGCCTGTGAATAACACTGACAATGCACAAAAGCTTTCCTTGGGTCCTATCACTCTATATGTTGGTAAAAACTGCTTGAAAAATGTATTCTGTAGCTTTTGTTAATATCGATCATATACAGACAGACAGCTTTGGTGAACTCTATTTTCAAATAAGGATGGATAGATTAACCAGTTGACTATTTACATAGTTTCCATGAAACCTTCAATATCATTTGTACAAAGTTAATAAAAGTATGTTCAAAACGCTATCGCCACACAAAACTTGTAACAAAAGTAAAAATAATAGAAATTTTAATAAGAAATTCCCAATGTAACAGATCTCCACTCAGCGGTTACTAATTTCTTTAGTTCCCTTATGGACCCAGGTGCACAAACCTTACTTTGGCAGGTTCCAGGCATGTTCAATCGAGGTGACTAATCCATACGACGGATTCCGGCCTCCAGTGTGGATACTACGTCTCCTGATTGGTGTGGACGAGCGTTGCCATCTATGAGAATGCAATTTCCGGGAATGCGGATTAATTTTAGGCATAAGAAATTATCTCGTACGATATAAGACATGTATTTAATTTGCCAGGAGACGATCATCTCTAGGTTAGACGCCTTACACATATAGTATTTGAGAAAAAACGTCGGCTACCCCCTTAAGCTGTGCAATAATTTTCCTGGGTCTTATAAGTTTATTCCACCGTTAAACATGAACATCATTATTTAAGATCATTCGACTAAAACAATAATATTTTTGTTCTTTCCAATACCCACTTCAAAATGTAGAAAATAAGAAGTGTTTCTTTCCCAAGCAACCAAACGTAAATGTTTTTTGTAGGTTTTAATCCATCACGACATTTTTACGACCTGCTGGTAACATTTTTTTATAGTATAGGGGGCAAAGGATTAATCAGAGCTTTTTTTACGACTACCGACGCCCATGAACATAAACATAATTTCTATGTTGTCCTTTTCCCTCCTAAGGGGCCAACGGCTACTCACTAACCGCACGAAATGCAACACTGAAGATGTCCCTTTACGACGGTATTATGTGAGCGAGAGACCCGGTCGTGCCGGCCCAATTCCGTTACATAGGAGGGTGTAGTGTCATGCACTATGCATGGCACTACCTCCTCCTATGCGGCATGTCACTACCTCTTCCCACATATTGTGAAAACAAAACCAAGGTTTTTATATCTTTCAATATACTTGGTTTTGTAGTCTCATAGTAAAATATTCATAGAATATAAAGTGTTGTAATATTCTGGAGCCATCCGTACTCTTCTTGCTTTAAATTTATTGTCACGAGTACAATAATAAGCTTAAATAAACTACATAATACTAAGAGTACTCATTTAATTAAGTCAAGGAGACTACGAAATCAACGAAGCTACGCAATTATTACTGTATTTCAGGCACATAAATAGTACCGGCGTAGCGGCCTACGACGCGCTACGGTATGCTACGTCAAGCCACGCTACATGCCCTATGATGTTTGTAGATATTAACACAAAATATATTATTGTACACAAACATACTATTTATATTAGGATAATTTTTGGGCAATTCAAACGTGCTTCGATTTCGAAATACATAAAATACTAACGATAACTTGAAAAAAACAAGCCCCAATTGCTAAAAAACTTGCCTCATCAAAGCGAATGTAACGATACTTCAAATATTAAAATGTGATAGTAACAGGAAACATAGAAACGTAAATACGTAAGTTCGAAAAACATTAAAGCTCTAGATGATGCAATGGGATAAAAACCGGCCAAACGGAAGCTACGAGAATTACAACTTATAAATGTCAAAATCGATAGAGAAAGATCGAGACAAGATACACAATCTTATACACACCTGTCACTGTAAAGAGTCCGTGATCGTGAAAATAGATGTTTTACGGGTTTTCTAGTCAACCTTATGCGGACGATTTTAAATAGTTTCCTCAAAGCTGATTTGAAAAAAAACTATTATTTCAACGTATTTTTTGAAAAGTCGAATTGACACGCAAGAAATTAACTTATTTTATAAAGTGCATTATTTGACATATGCACGTATTTTGTACGTACGGTTAGGCTAGGTATTGTTGTCAATCAATGCTGACCCCTGATGCCTTCTTGGATCTGCACAAACAGATGGACAATAGGGTAGACCTATAAGGGTTCCTTTTTCTCTTTTACGATACGAAATTTGAGAGTTCATAAACGGATAACAACTGCAAGTCAAATTGCAACAATTCGATTTAGTCTCGCCCTACTGATGATGACTGATTCTCATCACCGTACGTTCAACACTATGATAAATTTAACTAACTACTCGCGCGCATGTTAGTAATAACAAGCCGTGCTCCACGGTGTCATCTGCGTAGAAACTATACCAATAGATTGATTTTTTGGGCGTAGTGATCCAAATTGCAAAATTAATTTTACTACAGGCATTACTATTCCTGTGATTAGCGCGTTCAAATAAACAGACAAAAGCTGTTCAGCTTCATATTACTAGTGTAGAATGGCATGGAAAACTTTGTGTCAAGTTATTCGAACGCACATGATTCTGTAGTGGAAACTGTGCCAATATGGTGAAGCGTTACGCTGATGATACGGCCGGTCCATTACGATTTTACTTCTCATATCATTTTCAATAATCTTCTACTTCTTTTTAATAAATTTTAAATGTAACCTACACAGACGCTAGTCCAGAGGCTAGCTGTTCAAACAGAAACTCAAATATATAATTAAACAATTTGTCGAATGCACGTAGGTACAAACACGCCCTTTGTGCGTCTAACTTAACAAACGCGCAGATGTGCACACAATGGCGGCACATACATTACTAATAACAATATTACATTGTGCGCTATGTAAGTGTTCCCCACACGTCGGCTTATCTGATTCAACTGACGCCGGGTGATAGACACATGTTATGTGTCACCCTCATCATCATCAGCGAGCCTACACAACACTAAACAATAGGCAAGACCAGAAGTTAGCAGCCATGACTTATGCTGAAATTTATTCTGGGTGTACTTTGCTTTTTTATGGTACAAGTGAAACAGTAGAGGAAGCTGTGCATGTTGCATTGTAGTCGTTTGGGTCAATACCAGGATACTCCTCTGGCAATGTATTCGCGTTACGTGCAATTTATAAATTTGTAATGGCTCATTTGAGTTGGAGAAGGGAATTGCCCTCATTCTGCATAGCAATTATGGGGAAAAGGCTCCAACTGTCTTATAGATATTTTATAGATAAAATAGACCATTAATGTGGGTTAAGCAGCAGTAAAATTTAACGTGATAACGGTTCCAGAATAGATCTGTAAACGTATTGTCCGTAGAAGTGAAAGAGACAGCTCTCTCGCTCGCAGACTCCGCCCATTCGGAACATTACTATAAGTTGTAACGTCGCTGTGAAGTCATATTTTTACGTGCATGCCGCTAGTGTTATCTACTTTACAGGACGTAATCATGAGAATATAAAAAAACAGTGATATAATATTAATATAAAACCTGTTGTTGATATTATAATGTAAATATTATCTTCCACATCATGTGAAGGAGTTGCTTTATATGATAATAATTTTTGATAATACACGTCGGCCGTCACCAGACGGTACGTGATATATGTGATGGAGTTTATTTATCTTGTACGTGTAAGTATCGAAATTACATCATCATAAGTATAGCCATCCGGGATGGATGCGAGTAACACGAGATCGGTCGACTTGGCGTTCATTGAGAGAGGCCTATGTCGAGCAGTGGACTGATAACTGCTGACAATACTGACAATGATAATGTAGTATAGACATGACAGAGAACTTTAACGTAAGACGTGCCATCGAAGCCCAATTAACCAAAACTCTGCGTGCAAACCAAACTCCGCGCCCAAAACGCCTAAGTGCGCGCGTAACGCAGCTTTTTAAATTATTCTTGTATTGAGTAGCCCATTAAATCACTACGCTATAAATTATTCTTGTATTGAGTAGCCCATTAAATCACTACGCTATAAATTATTCTTGTATTGAGTAGCCCATTAAATCACTACGCTATAAATTAATGACTGTGACTATCTCGTCTTAAATGCCCGATGGCCGTTGGGTGAATGGAGTGGGAGCAACACTTGCGTAAATATTACTCAGCCGCTAATGGACACCTGTAGTCACCTGATGGCACCGATTGTACTATTGCCTCTTTGTGTTATAAATATCACCAGCTCTCTTAAATATTACCAGATCTCTTAAATATCACTAGCTCTCTTAAATATCACCATCACCAGCTCTCTTAAATAATAACAAAACTCTATGTAAATGTACGAGTATTGTATAATGTTAACCCCTCACTCGGCCGCGACACATGTCAGCGTGTGACATGTAAAGCTGAAGTGCGTACGTGGGCATGCATATGTTAGCATATGTAATAATAAACAATATTATAATAGGGAAACAACAAAGGCTAAAATATTCTCTGCCGTTACAATGCGAATAATAATATTATAGCTAATTATTTATTTTCATTATTAAAGCTGCACCACCCCGAGGTTTTACATTGATGCTCTTGCAAATGGGTACTTTATAAAGCTTATGTACCTTAATGTATTTACTAACTTCCATAGAAAACTGTGTTCTAATCGAAATTGTTGGACAAAACAATCGTCAGACAACTGAACCTACGTATACAAAATATAGCGTTTGACTCACGTCGGGTCAAAGAGACGCTTAATTAGCGATTATACAACATATATAGTAATTAGACATTTTTAATAAAAATCGGAAAAGGACCCGTAACCACATTTACATCATTTTTTTCTACTCCATTGAATACTTTTAGACAAACATCTTGGAATAAAAGAACTTTCACCGCAAGAAAATACGTAAAAGTGGTTTTACTGTAATGAACAACATTCGCATATACTAAAGACTAACTGTCTCGGGCTAAAACAGTCATACTACACTGCTTCTTTTGTATCTTCGGAGTCTACAGTGAAGTGGAGGACCGAGGCTGTTATAAAATCGTCGCAGAAGTTTATAAAGTAACACTAAAACCTTCTTGAGTACCATTACTAAATCAGATTTTTATTTTCTTAAAAACCTGCGTTATGATTTAAATTTTTTAATCAGAGTAATGATAAATATTTTTTAAATCAGATGGAGCAATATGGAACAGAATGTGGCATATGTTAAGAAGATTGTGAGTATAGTTGTTTCACATTCAATCACCAACAGATAGTTATATACTGCATTTTAGTGGAAATGAGCCGACACGACTGGAGAGGTGACAGCATCGACATCGCGTCTCGTACGTTTTGTAAGTAGCCGGTGGCACATTGGAGGAGGACCGCACATCGGCATTGCAATTGTGCGCATGTTTATGCGTCGGTAGTCATCAGAAGACTCCCGAGTACTCGTTTGTCTCCCTTAATATTAAAAAAAATATCAGCTAATAATATTTATACGAAAAGAAAGCTTATAATATATAAGTAAATTATACGACAAACAACTAAAGAGCCCGACTTCTCTAGAAGAACTCGCTGAAATGGCAGTGGCCAGCTCATAGCCACTTCACACACTCAGATGGACAGATGCCTAGTAAAATTCTAGAGGCGCTTATGACCACAAAGTGTCAGGTGAACATTCACCAGATGGGAAGAGGCACTTCGCGCAGTAGTCGTTCCAGGATAGCTAGTGGAAGGAGATCGATCATTACTAACGTGCCCAGAGGACTTCAAGGAACGTTACTTACGTTCCTTGAAGTCCAGAGGATAGATAAAAGTTGATGACGTTACCTTAAGTGTCGCAACCCCACTATGCCTATAACTGTAATTGGCAACGCAACGAGATTGCGTGTGCCGCCGCCGGCCCTCCTCTGATTGCCAATCACGTGCCATTAAATGAGGGTACCTCTCCGCCCCTCAGATGAGCCTCTCTCGTCTCACCAAATTTTTATATCGACGAATACAATTTTTCTATTACAATTTCTCCTTGCAACATTGTGCCATCAGCGAATTGCGCGCAAATTGGTGTAACTGACTACTATAGACAGCATGCAATGTTGGCTATTTCTCGTAATATTAAACTCCGAAAATTTTGTGTCACGATGTTTCTGCTGGAACTCAGCCGACTTTCATGGCATTTTCTGTGTACAATCGGTAGGTTCCCACCAACAGGTTGCAAAGCATATTTCACTTCGACATTTACACGGGGTCGAAAGTTACGAGAATAAGACCGCGGGGCACAGCTGTTATTTTACATACTTGTACGATAAAGGTACTTGATTGATTAATTGAATGATCAACAGATTAATGAACGCACAGCAGAAACTGCCGACCGCAGAACGAGCAGTCACAGCGCTGACAGTACCAATTTGGACAGCAGAAAGCGATCAAGCAGAAATTTTGCATACAGGCTGCTTTTATGACCTAGTTAACAACTAATTTATATTAAAATGATAATGGTATGTAAATCGTAATTTTTGAACATACTTTCATTATCATCATCCTCAGCATCAGCAGCAGCAGCAGAAGGCAGGGTATACGCCTATCCCAGAGAGTGAGACAAATCATGGTCACAAGCTACTTGCATCCAGAGGCTCCTCACAATCTTGACCAGGTCATTAGTCCTTTATTGCGAATAAAAGACAAACATGTTTTAACATTTATTTATATAGAAAAATGTAGTACGATCTGGACTCTGGTGAGAATACATAAAACAAACAACTCACGCTAAAATTATCAACTTCATCAACCGTAGGTCGATAACTTTTCTTCTGTTCCCATTTTTTCAATTCCATTTTAAAAAGCGCTCACAAATGTTATAAATTTCATTCAAACTCGTGTTCATACCAAAATATTGCATTGGATCTGCTGGGTCCGCCCCAGTGTAACGAGTTTTAAGAGTGTCGAACACAGAATGTGTACCGACGGGGGCGAATATAACTCAATATCGATACTTTTACACGTTTGCAGCGTCACTAGCGAGAAGCTCTGGTTTATAAATGGATCGACAACTCACTCAAACAGTTTTATAAACGATCTAAATGGGAGTTCTGAGACTTGCTGCGCACTTTACACTTTAATCAGAACTTAGCTTCCATTCGTCCCTTTTCTAAACCCACTTGACCCAACACCGCTACTCCTGTGTCGAAAAGCTCGTCAGCGGCGACCGCGATGACCCTTTGATATGATCGCCGAGAGCCCGAGGGAAATGCTATGACTGCCTGCGAACGCGTAACGAATTTAATCAGAAGAAAATAGGAGAGTTAGAAAGTAATTCCAATTTCCATCCCAAGGCAACGTGGGAGATAGTAAATTTTGTACAAGTCAAGGTAAGAAAGGGTAGCCAGGTAAGATCTAGCTGCTATCCACAACGGAGATAATAAATCCTAGTGGTAGGTTTCCGTCAAAGTCCTACCGGCTGGCGTAGTGGTAACAAAGCTCAGGTAAGCCGTGCATGTTATGCCATAGGTCGCGGGTCTCGAATCCCGTCCTGGTCTGGGACGTTTATAAGTAATCATTATATGTATTTTTATAATTAAAAAAATAAATACATAACATTGCTGCTTGGAGTCAGTATGCATTCCAGCATGCCTCAACATAGGAACTACAAATTCCAACCCTTGGATCTACATGGAAATGTAGATGTCCCATTGGGGGGAGGTGAAAAGGAGGGCAACGAATCGGCATAGTTATCATGCTGATATTCACGGGCGTCGGTAGTCGTAGAAGGGGTGCGATTGCGCGTTTGTCCCCTATGTTATAAAAAAACCGACAAACTTCAGTGTAACTGAGTGGAAGACGACTATTCCAAGCCGTCGCTCTGCGGCCCTTGGAAGGCAGGAAGTTGTGGTGCACACTCCTTAGTCCTCTCTAGAATTGGAAGGCAGGAAGTTGTGGTGCACACTCCTTAGACCTCTCTAGAATTGGAAGGCAGGAAGTTGTGGTGCACACTCCTTATACCTCTCTAGAATTGGAAGGCAGGAAGTTGTGGTGCACACTCCTTATACCTCTCTAGAATTGGAAGGTAGGAAGTTGTGGTGCACACTCCTTATACCTCTCTAGAATTGGAAGGCAGGAAGTTGTGGTGCACACTCCTTATACCTCTCTAGAATTGGAAGGCAGGAAGTTGTGGTGCACACTCCTTATACCTCTCTAGAATCACTCAGCCTCGGCCTTTCTTCTCCGCTCTATCGCTTCCGTGTGCCATATGATGCTTTTTGGAAAATAATCGTACACAGTCCAAGCATTCATCTTGAAGCAATCGGTTTCGTTAACACAGACTCACCTATTGTCGGAGCTACTATTCAATTACTAGGTTGTACCTTAACTCTATGCAGCATCATGCGTATGGATGCCGTGCAGTCAAATGACTGTGCAGTTTATAGACGGTGAGTGCTTATTTAACGGGCATGGCCCACCACACTTTCCCACCGCTGCTAATCCTGTGTCTCCAGGATCAACAGCGGCCACCACTTGTGACCCTTTGATGTTAATGCATGTGTTTTTAGCAACGCATTAGTTTATAGCATGGGGAGCCGCAGCGAACTTAATCAGAGCAGAATAGAAGTTGTAGGGAGTGTCTCCAGTTTCCCTCCCCAATCAAGCGGAGACAGTACGAGTACGAGTAGACGTTGAGTAGTCTCGATCGTTGATATCTCCTCAGGCAGACAAAAAGGAACACAGTTAGAAGTGGGTAGGAGACGCCTTTCTCGACTCTGAAGTCCCAACCTTGGTGGGTCTCTTCGTCATAGGAGCATGCCTAAAAGTGCTCCTAGCGAAGAAAACGTGAATATATATTTGAACATTTTCAAATACTCGACTAATAAGAACCACAAATAGGCGTGTAGGCATATACCAGTACCACTAATATTATTACGCACAGCCTGACGTCATAGAGCATAACCCAAGTGGTACACATCACGCTCCAGTGCCACATGGAGCAGCTCTCCACCGAGAGCGCCGTCTCAGCGATGTTTCGCGATCTTACATTCATTATTCATATGCCCTGTCACCTAAATGTACTCAATGAACTATATAATAGCAATATTTCATGTAAGACAAAAGCTGTTGAGAACATCTTCAGGTGGCGTCTGAAAAATCGCGAATTTATTATGCAAATGTCAAGAGTTGGCAATGTTGAAGTATCCAGTATTAAAGTACATTGAAAGGGGCCAATATTTGTAGATGACTAGATTTTATCCTTGATTTCGTCCGTGGCGATTCAGAATATTGGCAAAAATAGTAGCAAAAGAAAATTTCACATAGAGGTACAGTTTTTTCTCGCTAAATTTCATCGCCACAGGTTGCATGAATTGGCCACGACGATCTCACTAAGAGACAGCTAGACAGAGTAACTTTCACATTTCTAATCTTAGCTAGTATGTTGTGCATTTCATTTTAAAATGTTTCTATGGTGTCATTGAGACTCCAATGGCCACCATAGAGCGCTAAATAGCTAGTCACATTAGAGCGGTATCATATTCAGCAAGAGCTGAGGTGTTTTTAAATCGCATTTCAAAAAGATACACCCGTTTGTCTGCCCGTATCCTCAACGTGCCGTCAATCATACGAACACGTGCGCGTACCCCTTCGCACTGTCAATCACACAAATTGAACTATTACTGCAAAGAGCATCGGAAACAGCTCGAGAAGACGTAAACGGTCGTAGAAGATTTGGAGTTGAGGCTCTTCAGGCGCGAGAGCATGGGGGTCGNNNNGGGTACAGAGAGGACGGTTACGTGGAGCACCCTCGACAGCGAACACTCTTTAGGAAATCGCAAATCGTCTGACGCGAGCGCCGCGCACCGGAGCTATAAAACCATTTATGAGCTGAACTTTATTGTTATGGGTGATTAAACTTTTATAGTATGTACAATCACAGTTTCTCTCTACATATATGCATACTCATAATATAAAATTGAAGCATTTGTTCTGATTATGTGTTTATTTGTTTTTTTTTTTTGCATTGAATAGGCTCCGTAACTACTTGACTGATTTGAAAAAATCTTCTACCATTAGAATCCTACATTATCGCTGATGAACTTAGGCGAATACTTACTAAGACGACATAGATCATTATGAGAACTTCGATAATGTAACTAAGGGTGTAGAAAATATCAAAGTAAACACTTGTATCGTGAAAGTTAGAAATTATTCACAACTAGCTGTCCCCGACGTTGTTCTGTCTCAAATTGAATTAATCGACATAAAAAATGTAACGTGTAATACGTTACCGTTATCCCATAGCAATCTTTTTACGAGGCTGAAATAAAAATTTACAACATTTGTATTTTTTGTATATCAATGAAAATTTTCAATTTTTTATAAAGTATCCGTGCAAAGCCGGGACGGGACTGCTAGTATTCAATAAACTGGTTGATTTACAAAAAAAAATGCAAACATGAAGTCTCTACTTTGAAGTTTAAAATGAAGCCACATGATTATGTATGTAAAGTACACCCAAGACGGCATGGTTACTAAATGTTTTCATATACTTGAAAATTTAAATGCAATATACACGAGTATTCTAGGCATGTTTATTCGCTTGGAAATATGTCCAGTAAATGATTTCATTTTCAAAGTAGAGTTGAAACTCAATAAAAATATAGGTATGTGAAGACTTCAGTACCGTTTTAAGCAACGTGGCTATGTTATGTAGCTCCCCTTTGTAGTTTTCTTTTTTTTTTACTTTATTTCAGTTTGGAGTTTTTATCCAACAAGGACATGACAACCCCATCGTACCTTATTTCATGGACTTGTGGCCACTTAATGTTAACATTATTATAAGTTATTATCTCAGAACGATTGTTACTGCTGAGGCAGGTCCCCTTGTTCCACCGTATCGTGGCTGTTGCCCTGGGCAGACATAAAGAAACTAAAGGGAACTAGAGCCCATGTAACTCTTTTAGCTACTAAGGTGCATAAATGTTCGTAATTGCCACGCTGAGCGGGCAAGATGGCAATCGCAGATTATAAATCGTGCCGGTGAAGTGGCACCTACCGCCAATCCGGTAAATGAGTTCCTCACTCCTCACAATCGCTCCCCGATCTTCTGGTCAGATGGTGAGCAAGAGACCGCACGTCCTGGCGTTGACAATAGAGGCCTTTGGTCAACAATGGCGGTCCATTGTTGACCAAAGGCCTTTATTGGCCTTTGTTGTGTAAGGACTGATAATGGTGATGAAGTCTTGTTACTAATCAAAATTGTGTGAATTGAGTTGCGTCTCCTTGCGGCTTCGCCTGCGTGACTCCGGTCCTATTAGTCGTAGCATCATCTACGTCATGGTATATAGCTTTGATAAATGGTCAATTCAACGAAACAACAGTTTGCAATTCGGGCCAGTAGTTCCGAAGATTAGCGCGTTCAAACAAACAAACAAACCCTTACCTTTATATACTTTGTGTTACGCCTGAGGTCGCGGAGTCGTCGTCAATGTTTATGTATGTATGTGTATAATAAAAATATATATTACATTTAAAAACTTAAAAAGAAAATTTAATATATTTCCGTTGTATAGTGCCTGTAACACAAGTCCTCACGGTACTTAGCACAGGGCTGGGCTAACGCTAATAAGTCCACAAATATTATTATTATTATTATAGACAGGTGCTTGGTAGGATTCAGTATGCTTATACTATGCTGAAAGTAAAGAAATCAAGAAAAATAGTGACCGTCAGGATATTCGTAGCTCTGTGTGTGTGACGTCACGGCTCGTCCGGACAGAGGGCTCACAATTGTCACATCGTGGACTTTTTCCTCGCCACTCACTGCCACTCCAGCGCGAGGGTTCTCCAGTTCTAACAGTTAATTGGTACATGTTAACAGTGAGACTTGTGCACCTTCAAATACATGTTTTACAACATATAAAACTAAAGCGAGCAGTCGTACCACCTGATTGGTATTTGCCTCAGTGGCGTGTGTGTGTCAAGCCAGGTTGTGCCAGGAGCAGTGCACGAATAAGTCAGGTTGCCATAGGTACGATGCTATACCCCCACCATGGTTCTAGCCTTGTCGAGGCGGTGGGGCTCAGTAGCCTGTGGTGATCCGAGACACCTTGGGCAAAGCCAATTGAACCCAGGAGTTGGCAGTTCTTATTACCCGTCCTATAGGAACAGGGGACTAAAGAGCAGGAAGAGGTGCCGCTCTTTGTACGCCTCTTATTAGAAGAGGGGACAAAAGAGAAAAAGTGGCGGTATATATTTTTAATCGAGATTTTTTATTATACCTTAGAGGGAGAGACGCGCAACCGGAGCCTTTTTACGACTATCGAGGCCCGTGAACATCAGTATAATCACTATGCCAAAGCGTTGTCCTCCTTTTCATTCCGCCCCAATGGACCGGCTTGGCCTATTACACTTTTTCCGCTTTGTCCAGGATTGACAGCGGCCATTACTTGTGACCCTTTAAAAAAAACCTCACAGTGAGCCCGAGGGAAATCACAAATACGTCCGGGGACACGCAACGAATATCAGCAGAAGAAAAACTGAGCAGTAGGAAGTGATTTCAGCTTGGCCAGCCATTTATTGCATTTCACTGCATGTACACAGTGCTTTTTAGTCATCTGCTTAATCTGCTTAGACCGACATTATGATCATCAAGCACTCAACCCAAAAGTCCCACGTCGCGCCTGCGAAGCCCCAGGTATATCAGATGACTTTAGCACTGGCCGCTCTTAGCAACGCGACAGTGTCATCTGTCACCCAGATGCTTTACAGGGTATTTATTAATCCAGTGCCGCGCTGTGAGACAGCGAGAGGGCGCGTGAGTTGCCCTTGCGTACTACGTCACGTATTTTTTATTACTATGTAGCATATAGTATGTACTGCGCACGAGGCAAGGAGCGAGGATGGGGACCTCACCCCATTGCACTGTCCCAAAGTCGGTGGGGTTGTCCCGTGGTGCAGTACAACCCCATCTGTGGAGGTGGCGTCGGTCCCTTCGGGGGCTGACTTGCCGTCGAGTCGGCACCTCACCAAAGGCGATGAAAAAAAAAGGTACAATGCTATGCACTACTATATGTTACACATATAGCATATAGCATAGCTATCACTTTACACCGGTATCATGTGAGAGGAATCTCACCCGTTGTGTCCGCCCGATTCCGCTGTAATACTACCTATTACTAAAAACCACTACCAATCATCGTCTAACAGTGTCAGACTTCTTATGTATCTATCAAGTTATATAGAAGAAAGCACTAAGGTATTAAAAGGCGAGAAAGCCAGCGGCACGATTACCGGGAAAAAGTGAATGAGGGTTGCCCAGAACCACGGAGACAAGGCCAGACCTTGACTGATAAACGAGTACATACATAAGAAATAGAGTCTTTATAAATTATTGGGCCGGCACTACCGGGGAGGTACCTCTCGCTCACTTGATATCGCCGTAATGTGACACCTACGGTGTCGCGTTTCGTGCGGTTTGTGAGCCGGTGCCCCATTGGGGGAGCTAAAAAAGGAGGGCAACGCATCGGCATAATTTTGATTATGTTCATGGGCGACGGTAGTCGTTAAAACGCTCCGATTGCTCGTTTGTATATATTATTGTACATATTGCTCGCCTATAAAAAGGGTCATTGTTGTATTGTAGCCGAATTGATCGGGCACGGCCAGAGAGGTCTCGCCCTTATACGATACCGCCCATAATGAAGGCTCTGTCGCATCACGTCGGTCCATGTATGAGTTACCGGTGACCAATTGGAAGTAAGGCCTCAGTTCTAATGTTTACGGGCATCAGTAGACACCAGAATGCACCTAATGGTCGTTTTCGCCCTTTTTTATGTGCATTGTTTGTCATTAATAAGTAATCTCAAAAACCTACGTGTCACTACACAGAAAGGCACGGTTCTTCTAGAAATCAGGCGAGTAGAGTATTTGATTTTCACACATTAGATATATGCTGATAGCACATCATTCTGCCGTGCTGCCTGCCGTTCTTATCAAAACCTCTCATCAGCTCTACCAAACGTGACAGCGTAGCCGCTCACGCCTGAGTGAAGTGATAATATCTTACTTACGCTTACTGATTTTATCGCGGTTTATTTAAGTAACCCGAAGTTTCAGAAGCTTTACAGCAACCATGGTCACGGGCCGACTGAGATGACAGATGTCCTGATATCACAAGTCATTAGAAGTAATCGAAGAATTATAATTACTTAGTTGTCGCGATTAACGCAAACAGTACTTATTATGCATTGCTGCTTTTTGTTGGATTGATGATTGATGTTTTTAGTTCGATTACGTCGATCGCTGTGTTCCAAGCAGAGGAATGGTTTCTTTCCACTTCGCACAGTCCGGTTCGGGTATTTTTAATAACTTTGACATCTGGACATCTATCATCTGAGTCCACCCGTGACCATGGATGCTGTATTGCTTCTTAATCTGCCAAGGCTGTAGCAGGGAGCATAGAAATCTACATCTGTATGCATACACTGAAACCACATTGCACTCGTTTATACACAGTTCGGAAAAAAAGTGTTTTTTTTTTTCGGGTCGCTTGTGAATGTTTCCGCTTTTCGCGACTACTCAAGTTTATGACACGCCGTAATATCACACTACAGTTATTGTCATCAAATCGTTCTTATTTCAAATACGTCAGGGACAAATTAGTAGCCACACACAAAAAAAAAAGTTGAGGACACTGTTGAACAAATGTTTCGAATGTCCATTGTGTGCGGACAATCGGTGTGTTGTGACGGCACTGTCACCCGCTGTCACAACACGTCACAGTACTACGGCTGTCGCAATGGCATGTGGGCGTGTCACCACTGCCTATTGTCCTGTTAATCCGAAGACGTCCTGCGAATCGATGACTTGTGCGGTTCTGTCAAGGAAATACCGAGTCATGCGGTTTTGTTCAATGGTAATGTTTGTTGAAATGAAAAATTCGTTCGATTATGTTGTATGAGGTGACAAGCGGTCTGGCGGGGCACCTGATGGAAGTGATAAATGGATTATTTGAGCCGTAAGTTCGCAGATAAGATTTTGTTTTTTTTTTTCAGATCTAAACATATTCTATGAAAACGAAGAGTAGCTTAATACATCTTCATCGGGTTGCGATGTGCACTCGTCGTGTGACGAAACTAGGTTTGTTCCAAATAGGGGAATAGAGCCATTCTCCCGCACGAGAGTCGCACCTCGATATGAGTGTGTTAATAGTAACTAATTTAAATATTATTATGACCAGATGTACCGATTGGTCTCCCAATGATATGAATGTTGGGCTCATGGAGATGAACATGGCTGAGAGCTCATCTCTCCCTCCTAGGACTTACTCCTGGTGGGGGCTTAGATAAGTAGTAACTTGTAGACGTTATTCAATGAAAATTTTGCAAGCTGAGTTCGTCTCTAAGTAATTGTACATGTTTAATTATTTTTTTATGTGTATGTATTCTCATGAGCTATTACTACATGTGATGAAATGTCAATGAACCTGATATTAATAAAAATAATAAATAATAAAACACCTTAAAGATGCTCGAATGATTTTAGTAAAATTAAAATGCTTCTAAAACAGTTTCATCAATATTTTTCATTATTGCTTGAATTCGGCGACAGGACTCTTAAGGTCATATACGATATAGTAAATTTCTTGGATACACAAAATGAGTCTTAAGTTAGGTCTCAAGATCTTACTCAGTTCATAATTAAATTCATGCCAATTTCGTCGCCTCAAAAAATACTAAATTCTTACATTTCTAAAGTTTGATCCCTTAGCCTTCGCCTGAAACAAACTATGATGAAATGATGTCCCCTGCTAGCCGAAAGTCTGCTACAGCCGCTATCTCCATTGAAGAGATCTTTCGATCTGCGGCTGAGCCTGCTTAGTGAGGAGTCTGGAGACAAACCTCTCTGTTTACATTTTGTGTTCACTGACATTAGCTTTTTTAATTGTTTCGTAATAATAATTATTTCTGTGGACCGAGGTCTGAACACAAGTGATTTTATTTCATTTGTTTATTAATATTACCACTACAAGGCACTCACACCACAAGCTACGGTACACACTTGTTAATGTCTATGCCACAAGCCCTCACATGTTAAGATTCAATCCTCCATAAACAATCTCCCAGGATTTCCTTTTGATAACAAAATATGTATCTTTAACTGCTAGTTCCCAAGATTGCATTCAGACAAACAAAACAAACTCTCGCTTTGTTTTACTACAAACAATACCTACAAACACTGCTTTGTAATGAATACTTTTTATGATTCCTTCAGCCAGTATTTGTTAATTTTAAGTAACGCAAAGGCGCGGTGACCGCAGGGAGGAACCGCTAAAGGACCCCCTTTAGTGGTCCTCTTCCTATCGGAGTGAGGGGAAGGGGGTCAGAGGGGGCATTAGGGAGGCGATGACATTTCAAACAGCGATCCATCTAACGACGCGCCCACTTTACTGATGACTGCGGGCCGCACAATGACCGCCTTTGTGGTGGCTGAGGGCGGGCGGTACACCGTCGGACATATAAACTATGTACGAAATTGGCGTAGTAAATTATCATTGTCTAGCTGTTTAATACCTATAACGTTGTTAGCTGCGTCCCGTAGTTTTACTCATGTCTGATACTCACCGATATTCACTGTCGATCCTGGCGTAATATCGGGAAGAAATGTTAACTTATACTCTACGACTGATAGATGATAAGTCTTTCATAAACGTCGTTGAAGCTAGGAGACGTAATAACAGTTCGAATGATGAAAGACTTTTGTGTCTTCAGGTTTAGAGAAACGACAGGGGAACAGACCCCCCCTCTTTTCCCGCAGATGGAAAGAGACAAGCCGGAATCTTATTGTAGGCGTTACCCTATGGTGATTATTATTGGGACCGAAAAGGGGGCAACGGTCCCCTTCTCCACACTAGTGGGACGGCGCGCGCACGATCCCGTTTAAGTTGCGGTGTCGTGGATAAGAATAATTGAGCTCGTTTAACGTTGGGCTTATCTGAGGAGGCCGGCCTCCTCACCCCCCCCCCCTCTGACGGGAGGGGTTGATTTGCGCTACAAATCGGAAAAGCCGTGTTTCTTGATTTATTTTTTATTATTAGTACACTACTCTACAGTCGCGAGTATTAAATTTACTTCCGTTGTCTAGTACCTGTAAGTGGTAAGCCCACAGATATTATTATAACTCATGACTATTATAAGACTGTTTGTGAAACACTGTCCTAACATCTAAACCATTTAGGTACACTGGTGAAGTCACGCTAATAGATTCAACTTAAAAATTTAATCAATTAGCTTTATCAAATATAACAGTAAAATATTTCGTTTACATACCCGGTTAAAACGAACTCAGGTGTACAATATATTTTCCAATATTTAGAAATACAAGTATTGTCAGATCGGAGTGTACCCTGATGTTTTCTTATTCTAAATTTCCATATTATTTCGTTTGTGGCGTTTGTTCTGAGAGTCCTCGCTCTGGGCTAACGACCGCGCTCCTTTGAAAATGAAAACCAAAAATACTTTCATGTACAAATTATTCCCAGCCTCATTCATTATTTCATCGCACAAGAGCTCTCCGATATTTTTTCGTATTTATTATTCTATCACAGATTACATAAGGAATTCATTTGGATGTTTCAATATTACCCCAGTGGTGTTTCAATATTTCCATAAGGTATTGAGTTGCAACCAATATATAACGACTACAGGAATACTAAATATGACAAAACTACTTGGTTTGCACGTGCGGTTGGTTTTTGGACCTGAATTTGTGCTGGAGAATCAAAAAGATGCTCTATACAGCTTCATCTGATTGATATGATGGTCGTCGAGCGATGAGACTTGGTCTGGCGGTGAAAGAAGAACCGAAACCCCTCTCGCCAGCAGTTGGGATAGATGCATCCCGATATAAATGTAAACCAGTGAGACCGCGTGGTCCCTCAATTGTAGACTGGTCCCGGATGTCGAGGAGAGCTCGCGCTCGGTACTTCGGCCTTGGAGCTGACGTGCATGAATACGTCAGGAGAGAGTGAGGGCGAGAGAGAGAGAGAGAGATCATGACTGGGATTTATGGAGGAAGGAAATTGATAATCATCTATTTATATTACAATTACATCTAATTATATAATAATTGTCTATATTAGCGTTGATGTCTCTTCCTCACTGCTGTGAAGTTGTAGCCGTGTTAGTTTTGAACTGATTGTAAATGCTTCATCATTATCAGCCACTTGTCGTCCCACTGCCGGATATGGGCCTCTATCAATGAACGCCAAGACGACCGATGTCCTACTACTCGCATCCATCCCGGACCGGCTAATAAATGCTTACCTATACTTAATTAAAACTGCTTTTATCATACACTGTCATTTACATCTGTGTCAAATTAAGCTTTAATCGTTCAGAAGATGGGCAGGCCACATTACACGTGGAACCGTTGAGGACGAAAGGTTCTCGAGTGATTATCGTAACGGAAGACGGAGTGTTGGACGGCCTCCCATCCGGTGGACTGGCGACTTGGTTAAGGATTCGGGGAGCTGCTGGATGCAAGTGGCTCGTGACCGTGCCCTATGGCGCACGAAGGGAGAAGCCAGTATCCAGTAGTGGAAGTCATCGGGAAATGAATGAACAATGATAAACATACATACAAACTTTTGCTATTACCATGATTAGGTTGTATCATCGGTACAGCCCTACTTATATCATACTGCAGTTTCACCCGCGCAACTCCGGTCATGTTATTGTGTAGGAGAGCTGATGGTATTCATAACGCACAGGCGCAAGTCGGAGCCATTGGGTGACTACTGGTGCTCATTAAGGGCTGAATAATATTTAGGGATGTGCTGTTCTCACGCCATTTACCCAATGAGCCACCGGACATTTAAATCGAGGCAGCCACATTCATTACTTTACAACGTCGTGTATTCGCGACGAGCTTGACACTGTCCGTTTTATTACTATTTCAGCCGCGTTACTCCGCTCCTCGCTATGTTCAATAGGGCAGACAATGGACCGCATGCTCATCTACGTGACCTGGCCCCGCTGCATGCGCGACCACCTGACGGCAGACCGTATCCGCGTGAACTCTCCCCNNNNCCCCCCCCCCCCGTGATCCACCAAGTGTCCTGAGATCCGGACGAGGATCACACATGCGCATGCATAACACACACAATCACTACTCACCACACAACACACAGGCCCTAAACAGGCCTACATTCCCCCCCTGAGCCCATAAGCCACGATGGCAAACCCGCAATATTTATTGCGGCCCCGTTACCGAAGGGATAGTTGTCCCCTCGCGATCCCAGCCGGGTTATGAGGTTCGCCTCGGCGCCCGTAGCCCTCGCAGATCATCTGCGAAGAAAACCAGGAGTAGTAGTACTCCGCTCCTATTAGTCGTAGCGTCAACATATAACCAATAGCCTTCCTCGATAAGTGGACTATTGAACAAAACAACAATTTGTCAATTCGGGCGAGTAACTCCTGAGAGTAGCACGTGCAAACTAACTGACAAAGTCTTCTGTTTTATATTATTAGTATAGATTGGTTGTTGAGTGATGATTCCTTCAAAGTACCGGTCATAATGTGTGAACATGAAGAAAAAGTCGACAAACTCTTTCACTTCATCAATCATTTTCAAATATCGATATTTCAGTCTCTTCCCGCCCGAGCTGCTCAAGTAAGCGGGAATGCAAACATGAACTGGACCTTAACTTATGGAATATCTTGTGATAGAACTGTATTCGTTACTCGCACCTGAGAAAATATGTCGATTTGTTATAGAAATAGACATTTGTGTACGATTTACAAACCAATTGCTGAGATGTGTTGCGTTGTGGTAAGATCGATGTGGGATAGATAAATAGACAAACAGCAAATAAATAAATAATAATTGTTTTATTATATGTATACATTTCAATGATAAATAAATAAATTAGTTAAATATTAGTGACAACCTGAGCTGCTCGGCTCATGGGTGAAACTGTAAAACTAACGACAGAATGCAAGACAAGATCCTAAACAGTTCTTAGGTAACATACGATAAAAACGAACGCAATCTTACGCCTATTCCCCAACAAAAGAAACCATTTGGTTTTCCAGCGCTCTGTACGCCATAATACCCACTGCTACCTTAGCAATTCGTATAATGGAGCGTCCCCCCCCCCCCCGCTCAGCTCCCCGGAGCCGGCACTAAACAATATTGAAAAACAGTTCTGTCAGAACTACTCGCACTATAATGTCATTGTTTTGAGATGATGACTCCTCGTGGGCGGGCGGGAGTCATTACTGGGAGGACATCGTTACTGGGCGGATCTACGTCGTTAGCTATAGACAAAGCAGCTATGTGCCCGGCCATTTTTAACCTAGTCCGAGAGCTAGCGATATTACTAAATTTAATACTTCGAATTTAACTTATAAGACAAATTATTTATCTCACAACGTTACTTTGTCCTTAAATTAATTATATTTGTTTTACTCTAAAACACGTAATTATTATTCGTCAAGTAACAAAAAAAATTATGTCATGAACTTTTCCCATGTTTTACTGTGATGTGTTACATTAACTAATGTAAATATCAGGAAATATTAATTACAATATAAGAAAATGGAATGACACATTGGACAATGGTAGCAGTTACTTCAAAAACATTTATTGTAACCTATAAAAAACATTTATGTTTACCGTGACAATAGCTTACTTTAACTTATAAATTTTTGAAAATTGACATGATGGTATCTAGTAAATCGACAACACTAGCATTGCACGAAAATGTATGATATAGCAAGTAACTTCAGAATCATAGTAATATTTCGATTACTGCCTGGAAGCGAGGGCGCTCCTGCGGGCGATGCGTTAACAAATCAGTTAGGGAACCGTTATGAAGTAAAATGATATCGTCGTAGATTATAATGTAGTAAACCGTCTTACCAAATTTTTTCACATGAGGGTTCAACTTCTATGAGACACAAATTAATGTAATGATATAGATATATTTTTGCCTTCAGAAAATAAATAGAGTATCAATGCAAGTGGCTGAGACGCGGAGAGGCTCAAATTCGATGATTTTACCACAATAAATTTTTCAGGTTATGATATAGCGCCGCGAGCTCTTGAAGTGTGTTTGTATGTAGACAGCGTCGAGTGACGCGAACGGCTCAAACCCATTCGTTAGCAAATGCATCTGGTAATGAGCGTTTTGAAAGCGGATATAAAATGCACTATCAAGTAATGCGCGGTGCGCCTCGCTATGTACTACATGCCGCTATGTGCTCGATGCCTAGCGCTTGTGCTACACGAGATGACTGGAACCAGTGGTGAACTGTGGTGAAATGTCATTTGGAATAATTCAATTGGATGGATACAAGAATAAAGCTTAAGTTTGCATAAATTTTGAGCACGCAGTAAAATTTTATACTTTTAGAATGAAAAACGTGTACATTTAATTTATCAAATTAATTAAAGTAATGCTATCCGTCATTACAATTGAACTGTAACCTGATTGTAATGATTATTTATTTTTTTTTTATGTGTAACGCCTTTTTGACGTGATAAGGTATTGTAAATTGATTACGATGTATACACGAAAAAGCATGACATCAGAGTAACATTTACAATTTGCGTAAGTTTTTGGTCCGTAAACCGACATACAGACAACGTATTTTTTTTAATTAATTAAATTTAGGGAAGACCGAACATAAATCATATATTTATCTATAAATAAGATTAATTGATGTATTAAATCACTATAGTAGTTGTAGATAATTAAAATGATTTTCCAATGTCCTTTATGAGCTATATATTTTTATATATAGATAATCGTGTCCCATTAATAATATTTTCAGTGCAGGAAAAAATCGACGACACATGGGATTATTTCTATTAGACAGGATTCAGAGACCTTAAAAGCAAGTTTCGTAAGGTGCTGCCAGATGCGCTACGTAGCTCATGTTTGCTAAGAAATTTTCACTTCAAAAAACAAAACAAGTGTGTTGATGTCTTAAGTTTACACGAATGTTAGTGATTACAATAAAACTATTTTTACGGACTACCCGTGACCCTGGTTGCTGTATAGCTTCTGAAACATCGGGCTACATAAATAATTTAATAACCGCGACAAAATCCGTAAAAGTAGTTTTATTCTAAAAACAAGTGTGTATCAAAATATATACAAAATACATAAAAACTACTTGAGAAGATAAGCGTTACTCAATGGTGTTTAGGACGTTCTAAAACTGTTCACTTAATAGTGACATCATAAAGCTAGTGTTGTGCACAGTAAATGCGCCTATTATAAGGGAGCGACGTTCGACTGAAAGTTTGGAGAGGCGCGACGCGAGTGGGTGCCGCTGACAACACTTTACATGATCATGCTCACGCTCTTCACTTTGCTGTGTTCCAAATTTAAACATTTCTCTCATGAAACGCGGCCGGCATGCAGCTGATATATAAAGTTGTTTTTAAATGTTTATACAGTGCCAGGTCGTAAATAGCTATCGGTAAATTTTCATATTTGCATTACTTGTTTTTAATTATGTTTATATTTACATTCTTCACACAGTTATCACGCTGAAAATTATTTAGTTTACAATTACAAAATGCAGGTGAGTATATAGTATTTTCAACTAAGATGCTGACAGTCTTTATATAGTTTGTATTTAAGGATAAAGGACTGAGAAGCTGGAGGCGCTCTTGCACAGGAAACAGTAGGACCGAGGATGGAATATCTCCCCATTGTGCTGTCCCGAAATTGGGGGGGTTGTACTGTGGTGCAAATTATTAACCTATCATGTTGAGTATGTCTATAAAATTATAAGCTTAAACGGGCTCGGATAGACTTGATTAATATTATTTTTTTATAAAATTCTTATCATCTTTAGATTAAAAAGATGATCAGAATTTTCTAAAATGTTAATTTCATTAAATTATTTCATGCCCCTCTGGAGAAGACGTCCTGCCCCTTGGGGACCGCCGTCACCTATACCATGAATACCCCCCCCCCCCTCCCGTAATTTTAAAGATCCTATTACAATTTCAGGCACGGCATAGCGAAAATAACTGTATAGCAAAATTGGCCAGTCTCTAATAGAGCTTTGTTCGATAGATTCCGTTTGAATAAGTTTAAAACAAAATTGGATGAAGAAAAATTATGCGCATTCAGTATTCAGCCGGAGGGCAGAGCAGCATAACTCGCTTAGCACTCGACTGCAAGAGGGGGCTTCGTTTAAGCCCTCGTCGCTCTTCACTCGGCTCAAAGAGCAAGAGAGAACTCAATATTTACTGTAATAGAATTGCTTTGCCGCACTTGTGACGCGGCGACTTTTAACTTTGTGCTTGTTGCATGTATATTACATAACACAGACTACATAACTTCTTGACGAGTACCGATTTGCGGTTTTACATGCTGTCACCCCGTCTATAAAAATAAAAATAAGAAGCACTATAGCGGGATATCGGTCGTCTTGCCGTTCATTGAAAGAGGCCGATATCTAGCAGTGGACCGGTAAGAGCTGATAATGATGATAATGGTGATGAAAAATTAAAGATAGATAGATATTAGATAGATTTTATTTGTGCGATTAATACACATTAACATAGAGAAATATTAAAAAGAAAGCTTAAAAATAAACAGCAATAAACAAATCATTATAGGCAGCAGTACACCCCATGAGGAGGTACACTGATTTTCAGGCCTTATCATGTAGATCTTTTATTTTTTTGTTCCATTTCGACTATTTTCGGTGAGAGTTTCCAAAATAATTTTCTTAATTAATCAAATTAAATAGCATCAGAGAGGTAAGTTAGGTACGTTTTGGAAAAAAAAAGCATTTAGGGATGTTAAGGGTTTTAAAATTGTCAATATTGCGCTGCTCCAGCAGTTCTCAGCCGCTTTTAGTGAATATAAATATATGATTATACATTATTATTTAGAGTAACGTATAGATTATATATATATATATATATATATATATATATATAGTATATATAATATACTCATAAAAGAGCATTTGAACCTAGAATAACAACCTTGAATAAATAATGTACTTTGTACACTATTTCCACTAATTTATTCATTCAAATTACTTATAATACGACCTGTTACGACTATTTACTGTCGGGTACACAATTTAAGATAAGTAAATATGTCAGATTAACAGTTTAACAAAATGAAACAAATTTATGATCAAATCTTTATTTATGATTAATAAATATTAAAATAAATTGTTTTACAATGAAATGTTCCAGATAAGCCGTTATATACTCTCTGAATCTGAATCTCAGTAACGGCACCAACTACTTTCATGAAATTTAGATAGTGGGGCTTGTGGGACAAATCGACCTAGCGAGATTTATTTCTAGACGTCAAACCTCGTTTTATCCGATTTACTTCTAATGAGAAACTGTTAAACATAATTGGACGACGAAGATAAATTTGGTCACAACTTTACGAGGTTATATCTAGCAGCTTAGGCGGGAAATCAGGAGGTTTTGGAACCGCAAGGCACTCATTCAAACTTTTCAGGCGAATAATTTGTTCCCCTTTTTGTTACAATTTCATTCCTTTAAGAGAAAGAATATTATATGTAAGCTACTAATAAAGATCTCTTTGTCAACGACCAAAGCTCGATCCTCCTTCATTACTATAACTGCAAAGTGAGTTTGTTTGTTTGTGATTGGTTGTTATAAAGTACGTACGAGTGTCTATAGCAGTAGAGTATCTAGATCATAAACAACTCGATACAATGTAAAATGCCTTCTTTACACGAGTGTAGGCCGTGTATGTAAAGCTTCTCAATTTGAAAATCAACTAGTGTGAGAGATAAATACAATTCAGTACCTAATGTCTGTGCTGACCAACAGCTACTCATTCCTGTTGCTGATAAATCTGGGTCAATCTCTGATCCGGGGAAACGCATTTACGGGCCATCGCTCGCTCGCGGCAAATTATAATGCCAAATACCCTGTAAAACCACCGCGAGTGCCACTACTGGCGAGGTGCCGCGGAACTAGAGATCTTGAAGGCACCTCGACGGCCACTCAGTTCCCTTAGAGTCCCATACAGATATCTCCACAGATGGCAACTCGTCAAGTTGGCACAGGGTAATGGGGCCAATATAACAACATCACATCTCGACTACAATTACCTACCGGCAGCTCTACTCCACAGAGAGATCCGAATGCTACAAGCCACAAACTTACTAGCCTTAAACACTAGACTTGCTAACTCGTATTTCATAATTACCTAAGGCTAAATAGATTGATAAAACGCAACTCTTTTATAAAACGATTTCCGCCCCTTATTTAGACCAAAATAACATTACTCGTAGTTTTCTTCTGCTGTGCATTCTACACGTCAGGGCTTAGCGCCGCAATCTTTGGATTAGGTACGAGTAGTGCAAGGGAATAGAGACCTCGGGCTAATGCGATAGAATGTAATCGACGGGTAAATAGGACTCCAATCAGGGTTGTCGGTCTTACTATAATATAAATATGAAAGTATGCTCCTATGTTGGTATGTTTTTTATTTATAGCATATAAAGTACGGATGGCGTTACTGAAAATGTTAAACGGATTTGGATAAAACTCGGCTCGGATCAGATGTAAAACTTACGTTTTATACCAATCAAGAACAGGTTCCCTTGGTAGGTATCTTTGCGCAGGTGGAAATGTGAGACCTATGCTTGCTCATAAATCTGCCTGCCATTTTTAAAATATAACAAATTAAGAAAAGCAAGTTATGAATTTAAATCTACGTGTGTGAATTGCTGTAACTACGTATGCTACTAAATGTGACCTTTTTCTTTGTGACGAAGGGGAATGCATTTACGCATGATACCTGGGAGCCCGGGTAGACCCCCAGACCTATGTTGGACTCGGCCATTGGGTAGCCAACCAAACCCCTACGGGAGCCTTCAGCCGCTGTTAGCGGAGGGTCCTGGATCTGCAGGCAATAGTGTCTTTGTGAAGTGGACCGGGTTCCCATCCCGACCCGATACGGAATACAGGTGCACTACTGAAGGCGCTGCAGATAGCGCCTCCTTCGTGTCCCCGTTCTTCATCTCTCACCCGCTCATCGGCTTCCTTATGGGACATGACGGTCTCACAGAAGGAAGCCATTGCCTGTGTGGATGCTCGACTTTGACAAGTCCCCTCCGACAATTGATGTCAGATCGTGACGCAGCGTCTCCCATCTCGGGCCCACCTCAAGGGTGTGCTGGGCCGACGCCATCACACCCTTGAGGTGGTCCACCGCCACGTCACAATCGTGACAATGAGTCGTCGGCTTCCTGCGGGCCGTCCTGTACAGACAATCATCGAAGCACCCATGCCCGGTGAGCACCTCCGTCAGACGGAAAGCGAGGGGTTTGCGCCTACGGTGCATCCACCGCTTGAGGACCGTGCGCAAGGCATCCATTATCTCTCTACCATATGGCTGCCGCGCCAGGTCCTCCCCCCACCTCTGCATTAACACGACATGCCCTAACCGGCGAACCCGCAGGATGCGTGGGGCTCGGGCCGAGAGCTCTCCTATCCGAGACATAGGAGCAACTCTCGGCGGGAACCACAGCCACCAGTTCCCACGGGGGATCACTGCGACGACCCTCTGCGCAGGGCGCTCGTGGGCCTTATCTTTCGCAGTAAGACGATTCGCCCAAAGCGGAACACCGTACGTCGCTATACTCTGACAGACATCGGAGTACAGCTGCCTGGCGGCGCTGGGTCCTCCGAGATTCGGGAGAAGTCTGCCCATCGCACTCGCCATCTTCACGACCCGCGGTCCCACCATAACGAATTGTGGGCTGAAGGTCCACCCTCCGTCAAAGAAGAGCCCCAGGTATTTGATGTGGGGGCTCAAACTGAACTGAGCTCCTTTCCCATCTGCAGAGCAGCCCCCGGTGGGGGACCCCTGTGGCCGGTTCCGTCGTAAATGAGACCTAGATTAACACAAACTGTGTCTGGAAAATAATTATTAAGCGGCTCATTCCTTGATTAATCTTGAGTTGTTCTCTAAAGCCTGCTAATAATATTACTTAAGAATCGCAGAGCGAGCAGAGCCCTTAGTTTTGACCAGTATTTCTATCGGTCCTTGTCGTGATATATTGATACTCGTACTCGTGTATACATCAGGTGTTGTACCTCCTCTCGTACATCTCTTATATAGCTATAATAGCACATTCAAATAGACAAAAACTCTTCAGCTTTATTATATTAATATTATATTCATCATCATTAGCCGGACGACGTCCACTGCTGGACATCGGCCTCCCGCACAGAGCGCCACAGGTCACGGCCACGAGCCTCTTGCATCCAGCGGCTCCCCGCCATCTTAACCAAGTCGTCAGTTCATCGGGTAATATGCCGTCCCACACATCGTCTTCAGGTACGGGGCCGCCACTCGAGAAGTTTTCTTCCCAAACAGTTATCGGTTCTGCGAGCAATGCGGCTTGCCCATTGCCACTTAGCTTATATTAGTATTCTAACAATGTAACTATTTAAAGCTAGCTGTTTCATTGCTATTTTATACTATGGTCATTTTATAGCTTTTGTTCCTGTCAAACTAATCTAGTGTATGTATAATAAAACAGTAAAATAAGTGTGTTTGTACATAAAATATTTTTTAAAAACAAAAATTATAGGGTAGCAAAGAAACAATGTAAGCAAAAATTTTGAAAAAATATTATCCGCGTACGCTAATCTCTGTAAATAATGGACGGAATTGAGTAAACTTTTTGTTGTATAGCTAATAAGCCTGGGCAACACAGGATGTAATTTTTTTCGAAAACTGGAAATCTGGTCTAAAAAAAAAAATTAAATCGAAAGAGTACTCGAACTCAGTCGCAGGCGTCAGCTACTTATAAAATAAATGAATATGTGGGTATTTAGTGTGCGCTGGTAGTTCGTGGACAGTGGACAGCCCTGCGCCTGCCACTTAGGGTATTACGTCTCCTTGTTCGCGGGTAACTCAATAATTCGCGTCACCATTTTGTGCGCGACCCTCGCACGTATTATCCAATCAGTGAGACCGAGGGGTTGAGAAAAATGCTTTTCAAATTATAGCAACACACGTTACATTGTCATATTCTATTATGTTACTCGCTGTTATTTGTATTACTGTAATTAACGCTTTTAGTTTATTATGTGTGTGCCCATTAGTGAGTGGGCGGTATTATAGAGTAGGTTCCACAGAATATTAGCGAGAAATATGATCAAAACCGTGTTTATGTTTCAGTATAATATTTTTGATGGTGTCGCAGTATTTTTTGTAAACATAACAAAAGAAACAAATCTTCACGCCAATTCCCTAATGGGGTGGGTGGAATGAACGGAGCGGCGCACGTCGTGACATCGTGACGTTTACCTACATGGTCTTTACAGTGTACATACAAACACGGCTGCGAACTCTGCTCTCCTATTTCTGAACATCCCAAGTGATAACAGATAACACTCAAGCCTAACTTTAATCTGACCTGCCTGAAATTAACGAGATGAAATTAATTATATTACCTACTTTGATAAGGTTTCGATTATTATTTTATGTAGTATAAAGGCTCAGACGAACAGTCGGAGTTTTCTGATAACTACCGTAGTACAAGACAAATTGCCTCTTCTCCTGTACAGGAAGGCATAAACTCTCAAACCGCTCACAATACGTGGCATAGTCGTCTCTTTGCAACGGTAAAGTATTGTGAGCTAGATGTGTCTCCCCAGACGTGGCACACCAGTTCGCCCGCAATGCAGCTTGGAACTAGCTGTAACAGTTTACCTAATAAATCTTTAGAATGTATAACCTTTTATTTACTTAAAATCAAAACTACCTATAGATCCGTAACCTTTAAAATACAAATACTCAGTACTTAATTACTTTTCTTCACTATACATAATTTGTGAATATTGTATAAAATTCACAAATTAAAATGCTTCAACTGAGAAATGCTATAAGTCCCGACAGTGTAACAAACTAAGTCAAGATTATTATTTGTTATCGAGAATTTGACGTGCTTAAGTAGTTAAAAAATAAAAAATACAAGATGATTCAAAAGTAAATATTATGAATAAGAATGTTACTATGAAAAGTATCACATTCCGTAACATTTATAAAATAGCAGCCAAAAAAACAAACCGTCTAAATTTTTTCGATTTCATGAAGCTATTCCCATGTGAATGGATGGATTCAAAATCATTAGTGTAGGAACTCTACTTGCGGTAGAGCATTTTTAAAGCATATTTGATCAAATGAGGTTGATGCAATACACGGCGTTGGCAGTATATAATGTGCGTGAGCGTGGCCGCCATGTGGCGCGATGTGCATTTGTTTTTGTACATGGCATGTGCTCGCGTCGCATCGCTTAAGACAATGGCCGTACATGCCGCGGGGCGGCCTCCCCCGTTCAACCGAGTCTCGTACTGACTGCAAAAAACTCTATTATTATTAAAATGATTCTTTCGTCCACAAAATCCATGCAAAATCATTACAATCAACACAATATAATCTAATAACCATTAATAGTTATATTTTACAACATATCTAAAATATGTAACATGTAAAAAATAAATATATAATAAGAAAATGAGAATAAGCTTTGTGAAAACTTGATTTTTTTATGTGTAACATTTTTCCTTTTCCGGATGGTTGGCGCTCTATCGGGGCGGCCTACGTTCAGCAGTGGACGTCTATAGGCTGATTTCAGAATACTTTTCCTATTGGTTGCTGGTTGTGTTTAGTGGGAGTGATTGTCAGAAGACGTAAGGTCATTGAACTACAAATAATAACTGAGGTTTCTTGTATTTTTGTCATGCAACTACATCCGTAGTTATGAAATATGTTCAATAAATGAATCCTCATTTATTGAACATATTTCATATTCATGATATATAATTGTCATACGTAACCAACAAGTATTAAACGATAATATTGATAATCTTCATTGTGAACTTAACTGAATATTGTGTGATTACTTTCAGAAAATATGGCCCTACGATCGATAGCGACTCACAAATATAATAAAAATAAAAAAGTTATAAAATGCACTCGTACATTAATTCTCAGCTTAACTGGTTTATTGACAAATATTCGCTAGAATTGTTTAAATCGTTGCAATAAGCCTGGGCGTATATGTATTGACGTTTAACTTAAATTTATTGCACCTAAATATTCGGTACCAGAATCCTGAATAACATTTGTAGTTATGTAAAGATTATTAAAAGTTCTCTTTATATGAATAAGCAATTTTCAGATTTTTGTTTTATCTGCATTGTATATAGATCGCCGGGAGACATACTTAGGTTCCTTTATGATAATTAGACTCAGGGTATACATATGTTTTTGTTATAAATGACGTGCTCTGTCAGGAGAAACATTCTCTAAAAAAACGAAAAAGAAGTGAAATTGGAAATGGAGCCTTCATGATCATAATTTATACATATTATAAAATATAATATAATAAAGTGTTTTGATGTTTCCTCTCAAAATCTACTTAACAGATTTTCATACGTTTTTAACCAATGTACAGAGCGATTGCCGAGGAAGGTGTATAGTTTGTTAAGATAACAATCTGATAAGCGTTACACACGGGCGAAGTAAATTATTTTGTTACAGTAAACCCTATAATATGTGGTCCCATTGGTGGGGAAAAGTGTTCAACTTTTCTCTATGTAGAGCTTAGTAGTAGTAAATAAGAAACAAAAAATATATTAAGTTTCGATCAATTCGTTTATTCTATATGTACTAAATAAGACTTAGCTTCATGGGCTAATTGCACCGATAGCCACAAATATTGAAGATTGCCAACATTAACCAACTCAAACTTATATGTCCTGATATATATATATAATATGTCCTGATTCATCATCACCGTATGTTATGACGTGAGGGTCTTGAAATTTGGTAGATACGGTTACGTACACACTAGGAAAGGAATTTTTGAGTTTCCACCCCGAATATAGTGAGATGAATTAGGGGTTGAAAATTTGTATGTAAGTCCTTCATTTTTGGAGCTAGAATCATGAAACTTTGTCTTCAGGGTTTATATTATAAATGAATGAATATGTGTATCAGTAATTACGAAAATTCCCTGCCTAAAGTTAGCAACTATATATACGCTGGTGAAACTTATGGGCGCTGCTAGTTAATTGTAAAAAATAGGCTTTATTCAGTAGATGTAGAATTGACAAAGTGATGGAAGGTATGCGGCTATATTTCTATTGATATTTGTGCGTATAGCAATCTCTAGTCGCTTAAATGTTCCTTTTAGTAATGCTTTAAAAGTATATAAATAAGTACCATATTATTATAAGTATTGGCCCATTGGGGGGCAGGTTAAAAGGAGGGCAACGCATCGGCATAATTATGCTGATGTTCATGGGCGTCGGTAGTCGTCGAAAGGCTCAGATTTCTCGTTTGTCCCCCTATACTATAAAAACCCTAAAGTATTTCTACATCACTATATCACAGACACAAATATGTGCACATACGAAACTAGAATATAACAGTAAGGTGTGCAACGGGAGCTCGCTTTGAAAAGCTTTACACGCTCAAATGCCATGCGGTTCGTTATGTGCTGCGAGCCGCTCTCGACCAATAATGAGGTATGCGGCTGCTGTGTCATTACGCCTCCCGTCTACCTCATTATCTCTCTATTTACCAGCCACGTAAGTAGGCCGTATCATGAACTCCCTCCCCACCATCCCTCCCGCCGGAGGGCCCCACCCCGCGCCTGCTCCCGCTATGTAAAACTCGTTTGCGCTATGTGATATATAGTTTTATTTCCACATCATATGATTGTTTATGTGTAGACATTATCATGAATATTGAGGGGATTTTTTGTGCTATGCCATATTCATAGGATTTAGGTTATGTTCCACAGGTTTTAATTAAAGTTATGTGGCGGTTGTCTGATAGAAACTGATGTGGCAGAGGAACTACAAGTTTTGATTTCACCGACAGCGATTAACAAATAAATACAAACACAAAATTGTTTATATTCTTCCACAAATTACAAGGAGTGACTTAATAGCTAAAACAGTGTTAAGTACAGAGAAACACTTGCGGCACACTGGAACCCAAACTAGATTAAGATCTGTATCTCACACACGCGCCTCTTCACAATAAAATGTGTAGAAGTGTCGATATTGTTCTTTAACAAATTAAATGTTCTTTTAACCATCAGTGACACAAAGAATTATATTGAATGTAGGTACTGCATTTTATGTATTGTAATCTATACCTACACTAATATCATAAAGAGGAGGAGACATTGGATGGCTTGTATAGAATAGGCTCCGTAAATACTGGATCGATATGAATTTTTATTTTTAATTACATTACAATCTTTTCCCCGAAGAGTCATTGGTTATTATGAAAACATTGATAATATAATACAAAATTCGATAGTGTAAGAAAAAATTTTGAACGTAAATCCTTTTATCGCAGTTGCAGAAATGATTGACCACTAGCTGTCCCCACAGACGTTGTTCAGTAATAAATTGAATTATCTATCATGTGGTAACGTGTAATGTTTACGACGTTAAATTTATAATAATTGTCCGTACGCAGAAATATCTACTACTTGGATGTTAGTCATACATTAAGTAGGTTTTTAGTGGGTTGATTTTTTGTATGTAAAACTTTAAATTTTGCCCGTACTTTTCTTTTACGATTCAAACATCCGCTAAAAATGAATTTTACTAAGCTCAACCCACGTTATTTATTCTCAAAAACAAAATCTCATGTGAGACAATTTCACAGCACAAAATGTTAAATGGGAGGTTTTCGTTATACCATAGAGTGAATGTTGAAGAAAACAATGGCAGTTTCTCCGCTGACACGAGCCAGGCTCTTAAATATGAAGAGCATACAAGTGTCCATAACTATTGCTCAAGAAAGACGATCCTCAGACATTTAATCCGATGAAGCTGTATGTAAAGGACTTCTCCTCACTTCCACAGCATAAGTACAAAGCGAAAAAAAATGAAGTAGATATTTTTAGCAAGATTAATTAAAATGGAGTAGATATCTTTAGCCAGATTAATTAAAATGGAGTAGATATTTTTAGCCAGATTAATTAAAATGGAGTAGATATTTTTAGCCAGATTAATTAAAATGGAGTACTTATTTTTAGCCAGATTAATTAAAATTTGTACGGTGAGATCAATTTAGAGCCATGTATGTATTTTATAGCAACAGTGACCATTTACATTTCAACTATATCCTTGTTTATAGAGGTAAACACTGGTACGAAATGACTGTCTAAACCTGCGTAAGTAACTGATTAAACAATTGAACAATACAAAGAAATCGACCGCTTTATAAAATTAATATATGACAGTCATCATCAAGAGGGATCTAACTGCACCGTACGTTAGAATTAATCAAGCCATTCACGCTGCAGCACGGAATACGGAACTACATATATACACACACAAACATACACAGCTCATCAATTTCATCTAAATTAGTTCAGTAGTTTTTGCATGAAATACTAACGAACAACATAGAAACTTTTGCACAATATATTAATACAGATTTCGTAGAATCGCGTGTGTTTAAAACCTATCTAGGTGTCTGACAATTATTTAACATACACTTCATAACTCGCAAAATCTACAAATTAGGATAATATTAAAATACTTAATAACAAAACATGAATCCGTCGAAATATAATCCAGAGCTTCATGTTTTGTTTGAGTGAAATATTTTTAATATATTTTAGGTCTACAGGGAACAAACGATGAGATGTAGTGCAACAAAAACATGATCGAGGTAATCGGAGAAACATATTCAAAGGTATGCAGATTATAACAGATGAAAGGTGAGTAAAAAAAAGAACCCGTGGATGCAGCTTGTAGGTAATTATTCTCATTCGAAAGAAAAAGAAAACGATAATATCTGTCTCTTTTGTCCAAAATACCGCAGAGCCTAAGGTCAATAGTCTTCCACCAGGGCGTGTTTCCATATTTAAGTACCTGTGTGTGAATTGCTGTACGGACGGAGACTTCTCCCTAAACCTGAAGACAAAAAAGTCTTCGTAGTCAGTCGAACTGTTGAGGCTGAACTAGCGCTGCCAACCAGTATTAGGTCTCTCCGAAAAAAAAAATTCTGTACGGACGGAAACTTAACCACTAGACACATTTGATTGAATAAGCTAAGCTAGCTAGGAGTCTCTCGCGTGCTATGGAGGGAAGTGCACTCGGTATTTCTGTGTGAAACATTGAAATGTACTGGACCACATGAGAACGTGAGTAACCAACATAATACAGGAAGTCAGCAAGCTGAAGCGGTTCCTAGTTATCAGCTATACAACAGAAAAACTTTCATTCCAATCCATCCATTAGTTTTGGAGACAAGTATGCACAGACCAACATACATACAAAAAGACTTTTTTTAATCAGTCCACCCTTGATCGTGGTTGCTGTAAAGTTTCTGAAACATCGGGCTATTTAGACAATTAAATAAACTCTGTAAAAATAGTTTTTTTGTAATTAAAATTCGCGTAAACATAAAACTTCAATACTACTGTACCCTTATCACCATATTATTATTATTTTTGAAAAACACTTAATGTATATGATACACTTTTTTACTGTTTTATTATGATAAAACTCGATACAATCTTTCACATCTATACTATGGTATAGATGTGAAAGATTGTATGCATGTTTATTATTATTTCACGCAAAAACAATTGAACACTGCTGCCTAGCTATTGCGGTCATGAGATACAGCCTGATGACAGACAATCGGACAAACATCCAGACGGACTGATCTAAAGCGGACCCTAAGTAATAGAAATTACAAGTAATTTATAAAAAATACTTTTTACCCACTAAAAGTACTGGTTTCCTTAGGATAGTTATCATCGCGAGTGTGACCGCGGCACAGCCACCACCGGCACTAGACTGTTGTAGAGCTGCGAACAGTGTACCTAAAGATTGCTTTAAGTAAAAGGCAAGCTGTTACAATACTTCTTTTTTGTCGTCTCTTCTTGTATACAAGAAGAGGTGATTAAAGAGCCGCTTTTTGTACCCCTCTTTTAGGAAGAGGAGGGACTAAAGAGGAAGAGGCGCTCTTTGGACCCTTCTTACAAGAAGAAGTGACTAAAGAGCAGGTGGAGGAGGCGCTCTGTACACCCCTCTTACAAGCGGTGGAGACTAAGGCGGCTCTTATGAGAAGAAGGATATAAAGAGCAGGTGGAGGAGGCGCTCTGTACACCCCTCTTACAAGCGGTGGAGACTAAGGCCTCTCTTATGAGAAGAAGGATAAAAAGAGCAGGTGGAGGAGGCGCTCTTTGTACCCCTCTTACAAGAAGAGGGGACAGCAGAACAAAAGGACGAGGTGTTTTTGCGGACGGGGCAAGGGGCGAGGATAGGAACCTCACCTCATTGCACTGTCCCAAATTTGGCGGAGTTGTCATATGGTCCGTGATAACCCCCATCCCCCCCGCGCGGAGTTGGTGGCGGTGCCTTAGGGGACTGAATAGCCTAATGATTTGTAGTTCCGGGGCACCTTACCAATGGCGGCACTGATGCATTCGAGCCCCACACTCGACTGGACCCCACCCAGGGCCGGTGATGGCGCGTAAATGCGTTTCTCCGCGTCACCAATAAAGAACAGGTATGACGATGACTACGCAATCTCGTTTCGTGTGGTTTGTGTAGCCGTGCGCTCCTTGGTAGTGAAGAGGCAAAGAATGGTCACGCATATGCATAACTATGCGAAGGTTCATGGAGGTTGGTTATGACCTAATGGCTTTGACTTCACGTTTGTATTATTTTATAGAATAGGAGCAAACGAGAAATCGGAGCCGTTTGATGACTACTGCCGCCCATGAACATCCACATAATTACCATGCCGATGCGTTGCCCTCTTTCCCCCCTCCCCAATGAGCCACCTATATGGGCCCATTATATGTAAAATAAGAATAAATTTATTTTGTTAATCACAACATGGTCGCTCAACGGCGCTGACAAGCTCGCAGCAACTTTAACTATTAACAAAAAGCTTTACAATAAACGGCGCATAAATGGTCTTCTTTTGTAATCGACAGACAAAACAGACAGACAGACAGTTCTCGCAAACCGTTTCTTTAACGTAGAACATAGACATCTATGGGATATCGATTTTTTAAATGAGAATTTCAAGGGACAACGTTTGTCTATAAATGATAGACAAATAGAAAAAAACCCCTATTGGACCGAATAGCCGAATTTACATTGCAATTATATGTTTCAGTTTCGTTATTTTACCACACCCAAGTTTGTTTTACTTTAGATTACCTTCATTGATTTCATTGATTCATCATAATGATGGTCAATGATGCATTGCAGCCGAAACGAGCAGGTACGATCGGAAATACAACTCTCGCGTCTCGCACGGTGTTTGAGTTCCCGGTGGCCCATTGGAAGAAAGGACTGAGGGAGGTCAAACTGCATAGCAAGTAAGCTGAAATTTGTTCTAAAGTTCTTTCTTGTGTGGAGTGGGTATTGTTCTTAATATGGCATGGCTTGTATAGACATCTACACGAGGTTAAAAAAACTGGAATGGAAATAAATAAAACTCTCAGACTTATTTCAGATACACAAATAACGCCGTAGGTAGTGCCATGCATGGTGCATGACACTACATCATCCTATGCGACGGAATTGGGCTGGCACGGCCGGGGAGATACCTCTTGCTCACTTCATACTTCCGTAAAGTGACAGCGTCGCTATCGCGTTCTGTGCGGCGTGTGAGTAGCCGGTGGTCCGTTGGGAGGGGGAAATGATTGGTGGGTAATGCGTCTGCGTAACAATCATACGAATGTCCATGCGCGTCGATAGTCATCGAAAGTCTCCGATGTCTCGTTTGCCTCTTATGCTATAAAAAGCTCAAATGTTCTAGAAGATCGCAGAAGAGTTGCCAGCCTATCGGCTTCGTATAGAACACACACCGGACAGTGACTTTCTGAATTGCATCATCACCTTTACCATGTCGGCCCACCACACGCTCAAAGAGTCGACATCGCTCATTGGTGTTCCACCAATACGTACAAAAATTTGGAGTCCACATTTATGCAGCATGTGTGCGATTCGTTACATGCAACCTGGGAATCTTCAAATCCCTTAGCCAAGACAGAGGCCACGCACAAGCCTATCGATTATAAAAAGTGTCATGAAAAATTCAACATACTCGCTTGCCGCAAATGCAAGTCGGACGCTCGTCAAGAGCATGCAATGCGTGGAAGGGTTAAGCTGAATTTTTTTCTCTCTGTGACGTATTAAAGCTCTGAAAAAAATCGTACTTTTAAGGCAACGTAATAAAGGCGATAAAGACTTGTGAAAAAACATGCTCAGCTTTAATTCTTCACGTGGCTTAACCCCTGCTTTCATACGAAGACTCTTAAATATTTTCGTAAATGTAAACGATTTGAAAATAATAAGATATCTCTGTGAAAGAACATAGAAGCAAGGATATCTATTATCATTAAAAATGTCCAGATTATAAGATCCAGATAATAGTGACAGGGGCTAGGTTTCCATTTGCTTAAGACTCATATTTCATAGTTTTTCGCTAACTCAATCAGGGATATTTAGCATTAGGGGTATGTAGATTTCAACTATTAAATATTATCTTTCCCTAGGAAGTGACCTCCTTTTGCGAGAGCATGATGACCAACAAGTAGAAGGTTGAATGTCTCCGGACTCGTCTCGTCTCGTCGTCTGGTCGACAGACTCGGGCAAACGGGAGAAAATCATGACAGCGTAGTGTGAGGTAGAAGTCCACAAATGTGGTTACAAACAGTACTTGCAACCGTCAAAAATTCCACAGCCGTGGCTCGACAATGGACTGGCCCCGTCGTACTTCAGGGTTGTTTTAACTGCCAGAATCACTTTCATGATATATGGAGCAGTTCTTCACGCAGATTGTTCTGTCACCGGGAGGTGAGTTGTCCCAGATCCATCAACGACAGGACGTCCTTGATGGATCTGGTACAACTCACCTCAGTAGTTAACGTAGTGTCTTTAACGAAATATTTCTCGTGCCGAGCCGGACACATTATTACAAATAAAGTATCGTTATCATATGCCTACGTCCCGTCAATAAGCTAATGAACAGCGCACAAGCACTCGGCACCAACACAACTGCTGCATTTAGTCCTAAGAGAGAGCGAGACACGTGGAAACCTTTTTATGAGCTTCTGCTGATAACCAACTAAACATGAACATGTCAGTTAATCCATTACATAGATTATGTTGTATGTTTCTTCTAATGTTAAAATTATTAAATGTTAAATATAAAAAATACGAGTGTATTTAGACCACACGACCGAAGTTAAACTTTTTTAGTTATAAGAAACGTAATTAAGAGAGAGAAAGAAAGAAAGATAGCGTGCTCGCAACTCTCTTGTATTTTAGCTTCTCTGACTTATATCTTCCGTCATATATTCACCAGCTTACTCCCCAAGCATACGTAAACAGTTTTTGTTCAAAAACCATCAGAGAAAAAAGGTAAATACAATAATATATCCTGAAACTGTGTGCACTCCACAGTACATAAATAAGGATATTAAAAACAGCCCATCGCTTTCAAAGGCGCCTGAGGGCTCCTACAGTATAATACTAGAGCCTGCTTTCACGAGGGAGTCGCCACCCTTACGTCCGTCCCTTTCGCACCCTCCACGACCGAATATATCCGTCTCACCCTTTCGAGCAAAAAAAATCATTTACACCGTGAAAGGTGTTATATCATTAACTTAAATAATTATGTGAGCGAGACTCGCGCGGAAAGAGTAACGTTGTTAGCTACGGTGGCGCGTTGTGTGCGGATAGTTGCGACTACTCCGCATAATGGAGTGCGGACTTAACGCCCGTTTTAATCATTGGGGAAATATTCGTCGCTTCAACAATTACTGGGGAAGCATTTACGCCTTAGACGTAATGACGGGGTTTTTTGGTGTTTAATCAGTTTGCATAACATTTGGTTCGCATTTACATTTTGTTTCAAAGGAGCATAATGAACACACCGTGAGACTAGTTGCTTTGTTTCAACGTTTTAAAAATCTATTTACATATCAAAAACAGTCCCGTCCAATGCGATAATTTAAGCAGTCTTTGTTTATCACTTAGTAGAGAAACGTCAAGGAGTGTTACGCCTGGAACAAATTGAAGGCGCTCATATTATTATTATTTTTATAGAATAGGGGACAAACGAGCAATCGGAGCCTTTACATAATTACTATGCCGATGTCCGTCCCCCTCCGTTTTTGTCACTTCACGGCGGTATTATGTGAGCGAGAGGTACCTCCCCGGTCAAGCCGGCTCAATTCCGTTGCATAGGAGGATGTAGTGTCATGCACCATGCATGGCACTACCTCCTCCTACTTTTATTTTAATCTTTTATCTAAACTGGTACGCCCTGCGGTTTCACCCGCGTAACGCCAGCGTTACGCGGGTGGGCGTCCTATTAATGGTAGAATCATGGCCGTCTCCTTAAACTAGAAGACACAAAAGCCTTGGTTAGTCAGTCAAACTGTTGAGGCTGTAGCAATAGTAGATCTCATCCGAAAAAAAAAAGTTGAGTCATGGTATATAGCCTGTAACCTTCCTCGATAAATGGACTGCAGGTACAGGTAAAACATATTTTTTATTTAGGTGACCAGTAAGTTCGTAAGTTCGAACCAAACTTTTCAGCCTTATGTTATTGGTGCGATTTGTTTACCGTCCTTAAAAGTGAACATAATATTTATCAGTAGATTGACAATACGACAATGTATATGCCGACTTGACTTTTGAGTTATCAAAGATGTAACACAATAATTAATTGATTAGGTAGGTGCCGACGTACCTAATGAAACATACGCTGTGCCAGCGAGACCAAGTTCTAGGTGAATTATCTTGACATACCGATTCCATAGGTGGGCTACCTATTTGTAACTTAAGTTATAAGTACAAGCATACCTATATCAATATAGACTGAACTATTGGTCTCTAGGAGATAGTTCTCGAGGACGTTAAATAATGCAATGTATATTTCATTTGATGTTTACTGTATAAAACATGACAACATATTGTATGACAATTATGTGTCGACTATTCAAAAAATTTTAGATAATCAAAATTTTTATTATAGAAATACATAAAGTACACATAAACATCCATGACCTAGGCAGGGTTCGAATCCGCAACCTTCAGAGGTTACGTGTTACGTTGGGTCAGCCCAACTCGAGGACTAATCGCCACGTTACCAACTGAGCCAGCCGCTCGTCATAGTTTTTGTTAATATCAAAAAAGGTTCTATTCAAATACTAAACTCTAAGTCAACTGATCTTTTTTCATAATTTATTTCGCATTTTGGGCGCTCAATAGTTAATAGTTGTGTTTAATTACACGCAAGAGTACATTGAAACTACAAATAAGTTTACCTACTCGTATTATGGATGGATATCTTCCATTACATCACGATCTGTTCTTATTGCTGAGAAGTAATAAACAGTAATTGCAAATCAAGATTCCTAAAAAAATCTGTTGTATGCATTTTTTATAGAATAGGGGCAAACGAGAAATCGGAGCCGACTACCGACGCCCATCAACATCCACATAACCCTCCAACCCTTCAAGTGGGCCACCGGCCACTCACGAACCACTCTGGAGATGTCTATGGCTCTATTATATGAGCGAGAGGTACCAGGTATGCACTATGCATGACACTAGCTCCTTCTACGCAGTATGGCACTAACTCTTGCAAAACTTAATTACTTCATTCTGTATTTATTCACGGCTGTATTTCGTTCCTGTATTTTGTAAGCATAATTATGCCAAATAAAAGATTTTAGTAATGTTTAAATATTATCACAGCTAAAATTCTAATTACCGAAGTAATTCGTACACGTTAAAAGCTAACAAAACCTATAATGGGGTCCCTCAGATATCGATATTGATTTACTTTGTACAAATGTCGACGAATTGAAGGAACTTTCCAATACTTTCTTTCCTAAACGCTAAAGGCATGTCACAATTTTATCTTCATGATTTACTTACTCAACATAACTGCGGTCTATATCTTATATCTTATCATTTAACTACCTGTAAACTTAGCTATTGTTATTCCTACAATGTATACATATGGTTTCCTTAAGGAATTCAGTAGAAAGTAAATATACTTAACAACTTTTCAATTTTTATTACGTGGGTACTATAATTTGGAACAGAGATATCATACATCGCTAAGGATTGTTATTATAGACAACATTTTGTTGTGATATAAAGAAGCAAAGGAATATATTAGGCAGAGGTAGTGCAATGCTGCATAGTACGAGGTAGTGCCATGCCTGGTGTATGACACTACATCCTCCTATCCAACAGATTTGGGCCGGCACGACCGCGGAGGTACCTCTCGCTCACTTGATATCGCCGTAAAGTGACATCTTCAGTGTCGCGTTTCATGCGGTTTATGAGTCGCCGGTGGCCCATTTTGGCGGAGGAGAGCAACGCATCGGCATAGTAACTGTGTGGATGTTCATGGGCGTCGGTAGTCGCAAAAAGGCTCCGATTGCTCGTTTGCCCCCGTATTCTATTAAAAAAAACAAAATATGTATTTAATTATCCATACACTAGCAGCACACCGCGACTTCATCCGCGTAACTCCGGTCCTGTTAGACGTAGTGTCATGGTATATAACCTTTAGCCTTCCTCGATAAATGGACTACTCAACACAAAAATAATTTTTCAATTCGGGCAAGTAGTTTCTGAGATTAGCGTGTTCAAACAAACAAACTCTTCAGCTTTATATTATTGTTATAGATATTATAAAAGAAACTCCTCAAAAGCTATCTTTTTCTTTCAGATCGATTTTCTTAAAGTCTACCGATCGGATTTTCATGCTCTTTTCGTGCATGGCTGTACCGAACGGTTCTGGTGCATAATTTGTTAAGGTAATTCTTGGCCCCTACTAGTCGCGGGGGAAGCCGTGGACGACATAAATTCATAAATTAAACCTTGCAGGTGAGTATATACAGTAGGGGCTCAGTACAAGATAAACTGTTTATCGCCGTTAGTTTTAAAAGAATACCGATTAATTCTATAAAAGACCTCACTATGTTGAACGAATTTTTTTAAATGGAAATAATTCATTGTAAATCATTTCTTTAAAATGTAACTGAATGGTTATTTATTGGTTATTAGGTATAGTCTTTAGTCAAATTGCCATGCGCATAAATTCTGTTCCCTAAGCACTATTAATTTGCGTCATAAAAAGTACTTTATGTGAATCCTGATAGTAATCTATAACTGTGCTAAATTTCATCCAAATCTGTTTTGTGCTTTTTAGGTGACAGAGAAACAGACATGCAAACAAACTTTCACTCTCTTTACAGTATAGGGAGGCAAACGAGCAATCGGAGCACCGACACCCATGAACATCCGCACAATTACTATGCCGATGCGTTGCCCTCCTTTTCGTCTCCCTTCTAATGGCCACTCTAATTCGCAGTACACTAATATTGTAAAGTTGAAGAGTACGAGATTCCTACACTGTTAGATAGTTCATTTATCAAGGAAGGCTGTATACCATCGCCACGACCAACAGCAGCGAAGTAACGCGGGTGAATCCTCGAGGCGCAACGAGTTTATAAAGTTAGTAAGTAGGATTGTGAAGTAAAATTCTGAGAACTATTAAAAACCACTAGGAGTTACTTTAGTAAGGGATCTTCTTCTTGTTGGTATTCGTAGTTAGCTACAGTTCTATTTACTATTTAAACAAAATAAAATAAAAATAAACTGAATGTACGAAGTAGCTAGAAATCATTGCAAATGAAAAAGAAATGAAGCGAGGCGTGATATGGTAATGACGTGGCGGGGGTGAGGTGCGGCGCGGGAGGTGGGGTACTGAAACTCGACTACAAACGAAATACCCGCAAAGGAAATAAAATTATGCGATGCTCAACGGCAATACGGGGAAAACTAGGAAAACGGGGAAATCATGATACAGGCTGAGAGCTGTCGGCTCATTAAGCGCCTGTTGGCGGCGGAAATAGGGGGGCAGGGGAGGGGGAGTGCGATCTTAGAAATGGTGACAACATGTCGGTCATAATTATTGCACAGAATACTTATAGTGAGAGATCTGCACAGGAAATTTAAATTATACGGCGCCAAATAATAACGATATGTTATATACTTTTTTATTTCATTTTATTACATTAAGATAGAGATAAGATGAAGACACCTTCAAGCCAGCTATCGGAATACATCAAAACATTGATGTCTTAAGTTTACGAGAATGTTACTCACAATATATATATACAATCAAACTTCTTTTATGGATTTTTCCGTGGCTTATTTAATTGTATACATCCTATCACCTATACAATATTATTTCTTCTAGAAAGAATTATCTCTTTCCCTTGCTCTCTTGGGTAGTTACGTTTCATATAAATAAACAAGTTTTATTTCGGTGGTACAATCTAAAGTACACATATTTTTTAATATTGAAGTTTTACTACCTTTGGCGTTTTGGGAAAAATTATGAGAGTAAATTTTGACGACGCGCGCCACGAAAAAAACTACACCCTGAATTTAGTTTTAATCAACAGTTTAGTTTCTCAAGTAGTTACCACTATGCGTTATAACAAAACCTTCAATGTATTGTTACTATTGTTTGTAGAAAAATAGACGAAAAATTTATAAAAAGATTTTTATCTTCTTACGACAAAGAAGCATAACTTCACACACACACACTTTTTTTACCAGCTATCCGCCCTGCAACAGGACCAAACAGGGTAGTGGTAACACAAAGTAGTGGTAACGGGGTAGGGGTACCGATAACAGGTACTTCGAGTAACAGGGTAGGGGTACCGATAACAGGTAGTTCGAGTAACAGGGGGTGGATAGTTACCTTAATAAATTATACACTAAAACCTTCCCTCAGAGTCGCTCTATCAATCATAGGTGAAAACCACATGAAAATTCGTTAATTTGAAGAAAATCGTTCACATACAAACACATCTTTTGAGGATTTTGTTTTGTAACAAGTATAGACAGACTTTAGAGGGAAAACTAAACGAAACGCGTCAGCAGTACTCATTGTAATATATACTGCATTGCAGTCGAATTGAGTCGGCACAATCCGTCAGAAGAAATAAGGAGAAACAAGAATAAGCTCGCAGAAGTGGCAATGGGCTGGTCACACACTCAGAAGAACAGGTGGCAGACGGGCCAGTAAGGTTCGGGAGTGGAGGCCGGGAGTGGGAAGACGATCTCCGTGCGGTAGTCGGTCTGGGATGGACGCGAGTAGCAGGAGATCGGCCGTCTTGGCGTTCATTGAAAGAGGCCTGCGTCCAGATGTGGACCGATAAGGGCTGATAATGATGATGATGATACCGATATGACGCTCATACATACCGCGGCAAAGTAACAGTGATTTCGCATTTTATGGGTTGTGTGGGATTTCGGTGGCCCATTCGAGAGGATGACATAACCTCTATGCGGATGTTTATGGGCATCGGTAGTCACCAGAAGGCACAGATTGCTTGTTTGCTCTTGTAAACTACGAAAACCCGACTTTAATAACGCTACCGTGTATGGTACTGCAATAAAACTGCTAAACAGGAAATTCCCAAAGCTAATGCAAAAATCCTGGAATATATATAGGCTCAAGGTTTGTTATCATCATTCTTACATTTTATTATATAGGTAGGTGCATAGTTGCATCAACTTAATAAACTTAGACAGAACCCCACGCTGGCTTTGTATATACCTGTGGCACCTGGCATTTGCTGTGAGTTTTTAAAACTAAAAAATGCTAAAAGACTTAAGCCTTTTTAAGACTACCGACGCCCATGGACATCCACACAATTACCATGATTACCGATGCGTTGCCCTCGCCTGCCCCCTATGGGCCACCGGCTACTAACATACAGGACGATGGTGATAGACCAGCTTGATATCTTTCCTGAAGGTTGATTGCTGTCCTTACCTTTTAGGAAGATGTAGTGCCATGCTGCATGGAAGGAGGTAGTGCCATGAATAGTGCACGACACTACATCCTCCTATGTAACGGAATTGGGCTGGCACGACCGGAGAGGTACCTCTCGCTCACATAATACCGCCGTAAAGTGACATCTTCATTGTCGCGTTTCCTGTGGTTTGTGAGTAGCCGGGGGAGGGGGGTGAAGGAGGGCAACGCATAGGCCTAGTAATTATGTGGATGTTCATGAGCGTCGGCAGTCGTCTAAAAGGCTCCGATTGTTCGTTTGCCCCCCTATTCTATAAAAAAAACATTAAATTGAAAAACAAAAATTGTATTTGACTTCACACACAGAAGTGAACCTACAGATTCCATTTTTTTCTGTTGGGACTCGAAGCCCTAAAAATGCGTGCCGGCGAGGATAAGTTAACGAGGGAAAATTATAACCGCTTCAAGAGTCGTCTCCATACGAGAGACGTGATCGCTTGCAGAGCGGTCTCGGCTCGAGCAGGTGTCGCCAGATTTTAAATAAAATTAATTGGGCTCGTGGATAGCAACACACGCGATTCCATGACATATTTTTAACAGTACGAGGGGGCAAACGAGCAGTCGATACCTTTTGATGAATATCCTTGGACATGGGCTTAATTGGTATATGGGAATTTTGAATTAAATTCAACACACCAGGAGGGGACCGTGAACAGTACGATGACGTTTATAGGATAGTACCCTCCGTATCTCGTGAGATCGTGGGAGATGGCTAACATGAAACACGTTTATAGGATAGTACCCTCCGTATCTCGTGAGATCGTGGAAGATGGCTAACATGAAAGACGTTTATAGGATAGTACCCTCCGTATCTCGTGAGACCGTGGGAGATGGCTAACATGAAACACGTTTATAGGATAGTACCCTCCGTATCTCTTGAGATCGTGGAAGATGGCTAACATGAAAGACGTTTATAGGATAGTACCCTCCGTATCTCGTGAGGTCGTGGGAGATGGCTAACATGAAACACGTTTATAGGATAGTACCCTCCGTATCTCGTGAGATCGTGGGAGATGGCTAACATGAAACACGTTTATAGGATAGTACCCCCCGTATCTCGTGAGATCGTGGGAGATGGCTAACATGAAACACGTTTATAGGATAGTACCCTCCGTATCTCGTGAGATCGTGGAAGATGGCTAACATGAAAGACGTTTATAGGATAGTACCCTCCGTATCTCGTGAGATCGTAGAAGATGGTTAACATGAAACACGTTTATAGGATAGTACCCTCCGTATCTCGTGAGAT